>JABASM010001980.1:0-12328 GCA_019776545.1 Brachystomella parvula | reverse complement strand
GACTTTCTTAAAGTTTGGTTTAGTCCGTTGTTTCTGGATTTGCTGCTCAATTCTCTCTTCCTGGCCGACAAAGAGAAATCAAGTTTATAGCTTTCTTTTGTAATTTTAGGAACTACGAGACTCTTTGAAATCAACGACCCCAATTAAGCCTGAGTTGGATCGAAATATTCAAGTTTTGATGCCAGCAGAAGTTGTGAGCCGTCGAGAGCTTCCACCTGAATTCTACGAACTGACTGGAGAGGAATTGAAACGTGAGCAGCGTATTCGGTCTGAAATCGCCGAACGAGAAATGCGGCTCCGTACTAAAGCCCAGCGTGAGCGTGATGAGTTACGGGAACAGAGATTGTAAGTGGATTGACATTTTAAACCAGGACCTTGACCATGTATTCAAGATACCTTTTGTTTCCAGGTACAAGTTCTGTCTCATGCGGATCCGCTTTCCGGACGGATTTACACTCCAGGTTAGTCATCAAAAAATTATTGAAATTAATAGAAAATTAATATTAAAATTATTTAATCGCTATAGGGAACATTCCGAGCAACGGAGAAGGTTGGAGACGTCTATGCTTTTGTTCAAGAGAATTTGTCACTGGAAGACGGAGAATTTTCTCTCAAGAAATCTGGCGGAGAGACTTTAAGTGATTTAGAGGCAACCTTGGCGGAAATGCGGCTTGCCCCTGCATCTATCCTTAACTTCAAGATGGAGAGTGAACTCTCTGTCCTAGGACCTGACTTCTCGTACCTTCGTCCTGAGCTGCTTTCGCTTGTCCAGCCTATGGGATAAGCTCGGTTGCCTCCAAAACACATCGTCACAGGAATTAGCTAAAAAATTCGGTAGGAAACTATACGCCGGCCGATGAATTCTTTTTCAGCGAGAGTTTAAAAAAGGCAAGGCTAGTCATGCGCCAAAAATCTAACTACAAATTAAGGCTGCCCTTTTTTTAAACTCAAGCTTCAAATTAATAAAGTCATAATAAACATTAAACATAAACAACGTCTGCTGCGAAAAGCATTTCTCGACACTGCCGTTAGAAATGGCGCCCTTGGCTATCGTTTCAAGATTTTAGAAGCGTTTTGTGATGTACCTAGGCGACGTAGGCAAGATTAATTGACTTACTCGAATCAAACAATTTTAATTCACGAAATCTGGTCCCGTAGTAGTAGTAGTAAGCATAAAAGATAGCTCTTTCAGCACACTTAATGGCTCGTTATGAAATCGTGGGGCGTTTCGACTGTATCTGGTATGCTAAGGCAGAAAAACTGGCCGATGAGCTTCAGCTTCAGTTTTCAAATGTCGAGTTTAGCAGGACAATGAAAGATGAAGTCCAGTGGAAGGTTCAGAAAAGTTGCATACATTTCCATTTCCGGTATTTGCTTGGACAGATTTTTTAAAGTAAATTCCGTAGGATTTTGTGATGAAAATGAAGACGAGCCGGGGTTGGGACATTTCAAACTCCCCAGTGATTTGGGAAATTCTAGTCGAGCCACACGGAAGGCTAAATCTAATTGGGGGAATCAATGAATTTTGTGAGTATGTCCAAGCCTTCTTTGGATTTGTCATTGACGTCAGCGTCCAGGCTCTTAAGACTCGAGTTAAAGAAAACATAGCGGTAAGAATTTCCAGTGATTCTTAGAATTGAAAATTAAAAATAATTTTCCCCGTTTAGCTCTTTGCCAAAGGATTCCATGGACAGGATCGCGGAGAGAAGTCCATTTGTCACCTTTCAATTATCAACGGACCAATCAGACTCGTGGAATGCCTCCTCACCCAACTCCTCTCTTCCTATTCCATCGTCTTCCCAAACACACTCTTCAATATCTCCATTTACAATGATTCTGTGTCCCAACGAGCACTCGAGGGTCTCTGTATGGAAACCGTGGACCTCTGCTCTGGAAATTTGTTCCGTGTTTCCAGCTCAGTTTCCCTGAAGGACGCCATCTACAATTCTCAGTTGATTATTCACCTCGAGGACTTCCGCCGACGAGTTGAAGAGAACGTTGTCGATTGGTTCAACCGGATCGAGTGGAAGGCGACTAGCTGCGCCGAGGAGATCAACCAATCTGCTAGCGATTCCTGCCGTGTCATCATCGGCGGGGACGGCCCACAGTGTTTCGTGGCTGAGGTGAGGGCCGCAGACGCCATTTTTCGTGACTCACGTGTCACGTCACTCACGCATCCACTCTTCTCAGGTGCACGCAACTTGCGGCCAACTAGCGACTTGCGCTCGTGGGAATCTAATTGCGCTCCGATTTCCGGAAAGCGCAGTTGCGGCTTGCGGTAGCGTCGTTCAGAAAAGTCGCTAGTTGCGCTTCTGAAGCCGCTAGCTGCGCCAGCGGTTGCACCTCTTTAAGGGGAACCGGTTGCGCCTTTTCTGAAGTGCGCTAGCGGCGCCTGCTGCAACGAAATAGAGTACTGTGACTGTGCGCACTTCTCATATTCTTACGTTTTGCTTCATGTACGCCTGCATATGTGGACGCGATTTAGGAATTTCCAATTTTTCATATTTTGAAATTAGCGCCTTTCTAAATTTTGATTAATTTTTGTTTCAGGTACTTCGGCAAGCGATTTCAGAAAAGAAGGTTGGCCCAGGACATTTAGTGGCCGTGGGTCAGCACGTCGTTACTCAGGCCAAGGGTGAAATATCACGGAAGGCCGGAGTCGCTGGAGGCTGTATTGGACGACTCTACGCCTACGGATGGCCCGGAAGCGTTGGAGCCTATGTGGAAGTTCGTGATGGGATTTACAAAGATGGGGACGGAATGGAATTGCTGGAGGCTGTATTGGACGACTCTACGCCTACGGATGGCCCGGAAGCGTTGGAGCCTATGTGGAAGTTCGTGATGGGATTTACAAAGATGGGGACGGAAGCATTCAAGGACCTTCACCCAGTGAACTTCCTCTATCGGAAATTGCATTAAATCCTGATTGGTTATTCAATTCATTTCCCACCGAATTCCTTCAAACTCAAGTATATATACAAGCATCTCCCAGTTTTATAATCAAGTTAACGCTTCATTTTCCTGTTTTCAAACGCTGTTGCCCTTTAGGAACGCCGAATTGAAAATGCGGAGGTGGTTCCACCATCGGATATGTGCCATGCAGAAGCGGTGGTATAATCTCCTCCATTTGTGGCTCATGAGCTCATCTCGCTACGGCCCACTATCAAAAATCGGAGAGTACTGCTGTCCAGATTCCAGTGTAGGGGATTCAGGGGATGGGAAATCGAAATGCAAAACTGGAAAATCCAACCCATTACCTGTGATTTCCGTTGGGATTTTATGCACAAGTGAGCTTCATTTCTAAAAAACTTGAAACTTTCATCTAAAAAAATATTGCATTTTAAAAGCTTGGATTTGAAAATTGAATTCCAAAATGTGTATTTTTTAAAGGGAAGGAATTTTATTTCCCAGCTGGGACGTTCATGGTCCAACCAGCCATCTGCTACAAGGGTAAATGGATCCCAGCCGGACTAATTAGCAGAGGCACATACCCTGGAATTCTTGAGGAAATTAGTAAACTCTGGATCAAGCGTCAGGATCTAATTTACCGTGATTTCGGGGGTTCTATCTCATCCTACGACTTAGCCTTGAATCCAACCAAGGAAAAACTAACCCCATCAGAACCCTTCTCACGTCCGGACTCACCACCATTGCCTGCAGACCCATTGCCAAAGAGCAACTTCCACCTGGGTGAAAGTAGTGCTGAAGATGAGTAAAGGCAGATGATCAACATTGGAGAAGAATGGAAGGAGGAAGGCTATGACAGTCGGCAATAATGAAGGAGCTCATTAATTATGCAGGAGCAGAAGATACTGAGGAAGAATAAAGTAGCTCAAGAGAAGAAGAGAAACGAACGCGAGTCTCTCATCAGATCATCAACGTATAAATCATCCAATCAATATTTTACAACTTTCACCTCACATTCAACCAAATATTCAATTAACCTAACTGCATATAAAATTTATTCCAATCCACAGCACAGCTTTTCAGAGCCTTCTCCACATTTAGCAGAAATTTCAGCATCCAACTGAATAATTACGCCAGAAGCTTCATGTTTATTTCATACTCTGTACCCTTCTTCCATTATTTTAATCCCCCTACACTCGGTTAATTTTGTTGCAGGCTGAGGTGTCGGCACTCTCATATTAATTTGCAAGCAGGTTTCCTACTCCCAACACGGAATATTGACAATCATAACCACGATGCTGACAGTACCTATTTCCTCAAGGAGACGTAGTCAATTCCCGAAATTAAATGATGCACTTATTTCTTTGGAATCCTCATTCCTCATCAGCCCTGAGCTTTTACTCGTTTACCTTGAGCTGGTGCTTTTATAATTTTCTTCTTCTCCTCCTCCTCCAGTGACCTGGAAGAAAAATATTTGTAGTTACACGAAATTAATTTAAAATTCATATTTTTTAAATCATTTTCTCATTATTTTTCATTTAGGAATTTTAAGTTAGAAAATTTCAAACCAATATTTCTCACTTTTTTTCGGTGTAATTTATGCAGAGAGCTTCTTAGAATTTTGAACCTTTGAACTAAAAACCTGAGAAATAGCTCCACCTGTTCCAGCATCTTCCACAGGTAGATCAGTACTGTCCAAAAGTCGAAGCCAAAAACAACGCGGATTTTCCTGCATAGTACAGGCAGGAGCATAGAGATCAAAGGTGTAGATCTTCCAAGCACATTTTGTGGGAAGGGGAGGAGGAGATGAGAAAAAAGGATCTCATCATTTTAATTTAGTAATCAGCAGGGGATGCTTAACCCTTCCACACCGTCTGCTCAGGAGCTCAGCAAAATATTTTGAACAATAGGAAAATTATCCCATTGTTGAAGTGTGCGGAGTTGTCACCTGGAATTTTAGGGTTTGACCTCTGGACATCGACCTCAGAGGTAAAGAAATTCTTTCCTGGGATTTGGAATTGGAATCTCGATTAGCTGGAGCATCAGCGTCATTTAATTCAGGTAAGAAAAAAAAAATTAGCAAATCTGTCCCTTTTATTTTTGTCTCCGGCGTGTATAGGTGCATAGGCTCAAAGGTTATTTTTGCGTAGGCATTTCATGATACGTTTAATTTATTTGTCTGCTTTGCTTTTTGGAAATACAAAGAAGTGAATCCTATCTGTGTGTACACAGGAAAGTAGATATAAGAGAATTCATTTTCAATGAATGAGTATTTTTAAACGGAGATGAAAAATGACCAGTAGGGTTTCGAAGCTGTAGGAATTTGAGGCAGGTAAATTGATTGGATTTTTATTTGTCCTGTCATGTCCTTGCTGTTCCGGGATGAGGAGCAGTGGAGACATATCAGGTCGGAATAAATTCAGTATATTTAAGGAGCAGTTGTTAGATTTATAGAAGGAAGTAAGACGCTTTTCCAAAATTAGAAATTGAAGTGAGGTACTATTGTGTGAAAGAGAATGGATTCGGTGAAAAGCTTTTCTTACGGGACTCTATTATCTGATGGAGAGAAAAGGATTGGGGTTCCCATGGTCAAGTCTCAGGTGTTAAAGAACAGGTAGGTCCATGAGATTTAACTGTCTATTTTCATTTAATTCAGTCGAGATAGATTCAGCGAGGCTTTTGGTATCTGGCATAGAAGACATGGATTTTGGTATAAATGGGCCAGCCTTGCTTTTGGCCAATAGATAATTTTAATTCATGCCAGAAAACGAGCATAATATAATTGCAATTCGACAGGTACAGAATTCAACAATCTATAGTAGTATTCATAATCATAATTGATTAATTTTCGGCTTCCCGTTATTGAGCCCCGCCTTTTATTTTCCAATAGAATTTATTAACTTTGTAGGAAAAAGTAGTAAAAGCATGTCGTTGGAAAATTCTGCTATGTTAAAAAGCTATCGCTGACGTCGAGACCCCAGAACGCATGTCAAAAAGGCAATGGCCCTTAAGGCTAAGTTCTTTTGGTTAAAAATGAAGGGCACGATATTATTGAAGTATACGTAAGCAATCATCGTATTTTTCAATTATTGATAATTTTTGGTCAAATTATGACAATTGATTAACAATGTTTTTTTTTTCCTTCCGAATCATAAGTATACTGGTCATCCTTGGCTGAAAAAAGCCTTGTAGGTTCTCCTCCTTTAGTAACTTGATCTTGTAACAATAGGAGAAGAGCATATGGGAAATGTCATTCATGTAATTTAATTTTTCAACAACAATCAATTCAACCTCCCTCCCATGCCACTGCACATGCCAATTTAATGGTAAATAAATAATAAGCCATCACACGCATTACAATTCAGCAGCAGATTTTTGAGTCTGTTTATGAATATTATGAAAATTCCATAAAGACTGATTCATCGCTTGCGCTGTTATTTTTATTTTTAAATGTATAAATGTAACGTAATCCAGTTTATTCACATTTATAGCTTTTGTAAAACATGTTTGGCAAATTGTAAACTAAAATGCTTGTAAACAAAATATGGAACAATAGCTCGTAAATTCGGATCCAGTTCCAAGTATAATATTAAATTCCAAACCCATTGCTACCTGGTCTGTTGACATCTGTCTCCCTTCCAGTGCTCCAAAAAAAAATCGCAAATTCAAGAACGCTTTCTGAGGTATCAATTTCCTCAAGCCTACGCAATCTTGTTTTTCTTTATCGTTTTGCGTCTTGCCATACCGCATAGAGCCTATCTACGCAAAAAGGAAGCAGAAAAAAAAATCCGGAAATCTGGAAATCAGCTTCTTATGAAGATAATTTGAAGCCAGTTTTCTCCTGGTGAGTGACAAGGAAGGGAAGGAAAATGAATTAATCTTAGTTAGTAGCCAACATCTGCTTTGTAAACCCCCACCTCCGAAAAATCCGAAGGAGAGGATCAGCGTCATTTAATCCCCTCTTGTGTTCCACTCATGTCGCTTCTATTTCTTGGCACAGTCATTTTCATCTCTCACTTTTTTTTTTTCTAAAAATCTCTCTCAGTTTTCTAACATTTGATTCTGACAATCAGAACCGATAAGAAGTGTATAAAAAATCCCAGGCAACTCAGCCTCTTCTCATTTTTTTTTATTCTGAAATTATAATTTTTTGCTCTTAAAATTAGGCCTTCGGGACTAATAACTAAGTCAAGTTTTAATTTTCCCGTATGTAACCAGCATGGATTTATTTGAAGAAGCGTCCTTTTCTGAGCGTCGTCGGTGAGTTCAGAAAGGGATCCTTTGAGTACGTTCCTTCTTTTGTTTGCTTATCAAATTAAGTGGCTCTGACTCAAGGAGATCCACATCAGAGATTTCACGGTTAAGATTTTTTGGGATTCAGCCGCTACTATTCAATAGAGGAATTTCATTAAGGGCTCCGAGATGACTTAATTTGTCTTATTGTTGGCCCATATTCATTTAATTTTTTTTTCTATCGGCAGTGACAACGAGGACGACGAGACCGTTCCTATCCTCATGGCACAATCCAGAGAGCAGTTGACGATGGAGAATGGAAAGTTAGACTCCAAGTTTTCTCGTCCAAGCGGCTGCTACGTATCCCGGACGAAAGCCCTTGGATTTGTACTTCTAGTTGCTGGACTAGCAGTTGCCGTTGCATTTGGCACTTACAAAATGGCCCCGTGCTCCTCCCCCTTTCCAGTCACAGGAACAACAGGTGGGAATGGGGATGAGTCAGATAAGAGCCCTGGCCCACCGAAACCCTTCGACGCCCTCCTCCCCTACAATCTAAAGCCAGTTTCCTACAAAATTGAGCTCATCCCTTATATTGATCCCGCCAAAAATTTTAGTATTGATGGAAGGGTGTGGATTGACATCCTCTGCGTGAAGAGCACAAAGGAAGTGGTTCTACATACCAAGAACATTACTGTACATGAGAGTACGGTCACGCTGGAGAAAGTTGAAGCCGGAAATGGGAGTGAAAGCAGTGGGAGTAATTTCACAATTGTTGAAACAGGAGTATGACATTCCCAGGGATTTCTTCAGGGTTAGTTTTATCCAGGCTCTCCAGGAAGGTCTTACCTACAGGATTTACATAGAGTTTCAGGCAATACTCGGAGATGAGCTTGCCGGATTCTACAGAAGCTCCTATACTGACAAAACCACAAATGAAACACGGTAAGAAAATTATTTATTAAAATTCAACTGTGTAAACTGAGTAAAACGAAATCAGAGTTAGACAATTATTTTCAGAATTTAATCACAAAAACAGAAAAAAACTTTAAAGGAATGAAATACTAGTCAGACGAACGAAGGCAAATAACAGGATTTTTTTTTTGGCAACGCATTTTGAATATTAACGCATTATAAACCCACCTAACACACTTTAAATGAGTGAAAATGATTTATCAACCGTGTTTTTTTTTAAAGAAATTTTGGACATTTTTTGCAAATTTTTTTTCTCGACATTATTGCCAAAATCATCATGAATTTTAAAAATTGGACATAACGGTGAAATTTTCGAATGGAAATTAAAATTTTGAGAGATTGTAGCTTTTGATTTTTTGGGGTTTTCAAAGTCATGAGGAATTTTTAGAAATCGGTCGGAACGGGAGAAATGTTTTTAATTTGTGGTAATTTTGAGAATTTTTGGATGTTTCTCAAAATCTAAGAGAAGTCCTGGATTTTTTTTTTTGAAAATTTTGAGAATGTAAGTTTTTTGGAATTTGGGACGAAAAAAAGGTTGACGCTGACGCAGTACTGCCTTCGTTAGTGAAAACAATAAAAATTGAAAGACAAAATCAATTTAAAAAAATAAATAAAAATCTCACATGTAAAAAAAAAATTTTTTTTGCTTGAAAAATTAGCGTCTGAGTCAGTAATAATCACCTCTTTTGCTTTTCCAGATGGATTGCAGTTACACAGTTCCAGGCTACAGACGCACGGAGAGCATTTCCATGTTTTGATGAGCCAAATCTAAAAGCTGAATTTGAAGTGAGCATAGGACGTCTGAAGCCAATGACAAGCCTGTCTAACATGAATTTAAACCGAACTGAAGAGATGTAAGAGAATCATTGTTTACTTTAATTGTTGTGATTTTCACCTGTTATCACTACTATACTAACCTGGCCCAACCACTTTTACTTTCCTCCTCATCCCAAGTCCATTTCTTTTGTTATGATGATGCGTTGATCTCAAGATGACCCAGTTCCTGGCGGAGGGGAATTTTTTCCGTCAGCTTCTCAAGAGTGTAACATTGAATTAACATAATTTCTACCTCTTCCGCTCAATGTAAACAACTCTCAACATAATTTTACGTGCGGCCTGCTCACCTTTAATTAACTCAATCTGACAGTTAAGGGGGGGGGGGGGGGGAAAAATTGGATAAATTGATGAGAAAATTTCTATACTAACCTGGCCCAACCACTTTTACTTTCCTCCTCATCCCAAGTCCATTTCTTTTGTTATGATGATGCGTTGATCTCAAGATGACCCAGTTCCTGGTGGAGGGGAATTTTTTCCGTCAGCTTCTCAAGGGTGTAACATTGAATTAACATAATTTCTACCTCACTTCCGCTCAATGTAAACAACTCTCAACATAATTTTACGTGCGGCTTGCTCACCTTTAATTAACTCAATCTGACAGTTAAGGGGGGGGGGGGGAAGTAAATTGGATAAATTGATGAGAAAATTATGTTTTAATTGAATTGATTTTTTACAGAGAGGGAATGCCAGGCTGGGTCATGGACCACTACAATAAATCAGTGCCAATGTCAACCTACCTTGTCGCATTTGCTGTCACTGATTTTGAGCATCTCACCTCGAATCCAAACTACAGCAAGCCACTGTTCCGTGTTTGGGCGAGGAAGGATGCAATTGAGCAAGCAGAATTCTCTAGGGAAGTCGGACCGAAAATTCTCACACATTTTGAAAATTATTTCAAAATTGATTTTCCATTACCAAAACTGGATTTAGTTGCTCTACCAGATTTTTCTGCTGGGTAAATATTTTAATAATCCATTTTCGACCTTGGGAATTTAAAAAAAAATTTCTTCGACTACAGGGCTATGGAGAATTGGGGTCTCATTACTTTCAGGTATGCAATAGAAGATTGGAAAAAATCGGAAACTAAAAATGATATCAAAATTGAATTTTGAATGCTCCGGAAATTTTTTAGGGAAACAGCGATGCTTTATGATCCCAACGTTTCCTCGGATGCGAGCAAGCAGAGGGCAGCTGTAGTAATTTCTCACGAAATTGTAAGCAAGTCGAATAATATATACAAAATATTGAGAATTGTTAAAAAATACTGAACTTTTTTTTTCAATTTTTGACAGGCTCACCAGTGGTAAGGGTTAAAAAAAGGCCAAAATTTTCAAAAAAAAAATCGAAATATTGGCAAATGCATGTCAATGTGTAATTAGGTTTGGAAATTTGGTCACTCCATCATGGTGGTCGGATTTGTGGCTGAACGAAGGATTTGCAACTTACGTTGAATACATTGGAGTTGATTTTGTGAGTCTCAATTTTTGGATTTAATTTCAGGGCTTAAAATTTTGATTTCGTTTCATTGATCCAGGTGTTTCCTGAATGGAAAACTTTGGATCAGTTTGTTACGGATGAGGTTCAAGATGTATTTGCATTGGACGCTCTCGACTCCTCCCACCCAATTTCAGTTAAAGTTAATCATCCAGATGAAATCAGTGAAATTTTTGACACGATTTCCTACTCCAAGGGTGCATCAATCATTAGAATGATGACTCACTTTCTGACTCAATCGTCATTCAACAAGGGGCTCACGAATTATCTCCGGAGATGGTAAGCGAATTCAAAAATTTGGAATGCCATTTTGAAATTTTGATTTTTCTACCGACCCTCAAGCAATTTCCTCTACGCTCTTTTTTCTTGTTTTTCTGCTAATGAGCAAATGAATTTTGTTTTTAAAAAAGGCAATACGGAAATACAGAACAGAATAATCTCTGGTCAGAACTCACAGACCAAGCTCGTGCTGATAGGAATTTAGACCCGCATCTCAGCGTAGCAGAAATCATGGACACCTGGACTCTTCAGAAAGGTTATTTTTTGGATGAAAAAAATTCACTCCGGATTTTAGAAGTATTGAATTTTTTATTTTGGTTCACCAGGATTCCCTGTGGTTCTCGTAGAACGGAATTACCCCCTGAAAACTGCCAATTTCACTCAAGTGAGCCATCCCCGCCCTCTTTTTCCATTCCCACAAAATCCCATAATTGAATTCTCATCACTTCCTTCCTAATTTTCTAGATGAAATTCTCTCTTATTCGAAATGAGAGCTTAGCAGCCGAGTATGAGGGCTACAGGTGGTGGGTACCAATTTCCTACGCCTCCAAAGATTACAATGAGAATTTCACTCAGACTAAACCACGCTTCTGGCTTCCTAAAAGTAAAAAGTCCGAAGTTCATGATGTAGAGGTGGATAAAACGGACTGGCTCATCGTCAATGTTCAAGAGACAGGTGAGAGTTGCTTTTATTTTTATCTTGCGTGTGAGATGAACTGAAATCAATTACACTAATTAATTTCTCATCCCTTCCCAGGATTCTACAGAGTAAATTATGATACTCGTAACTGGAAGCTTATCATTGAGCAACTCAACGAAAACCACACGAAGATCCATAGCGTCAACCGCGCCCAACTCCTTGATGACTCTCTCAACCTCGCCAGGGCATCCCTCCTCCCCTACGATGTCGCCTTCAATGTCACGCAATTCCTGCGAAATGATAACGACTACATCCCATGGGAAGCATTTCTCAATAATTTCTATTACATTTCTACTATGCTCCTTCGATCTCCGTCGTTTGGGGTTTTTAAGGTAAGCAATGGCACCAGCGGCACCCTCCCCCGCCCCACACACACACGCACACAAACAAAACTTATAAAACTACCGTAAAGTAGATTTTCGGTTAGCCATTCTTAAAAACTGATAAAAGTCCAATCAAGAAGTCGAATTTTTTAAGCGTCGTAGGGTTGGAATGAATAAGGGCACCACACCGAAATCTGCTTTTTTCGGTGGCGAGTGAAAATCCGCTTTGTGAAAATTCCACTATGTCAAAATTCCGTATGGGAAAATCCCCTATGGGAGAATCTCCCATTTGAAAATCCCCAACTTGAAAATGAATATCCCCTCTGAAAATTATAAGTTTCCAGGGAGTGTTATAGGTTGATTTTGATTTAAATTTTAGTGGGAATTTCACATGGGAGATTTTCACAAAGGGGATTACGCTGAGGGATTTTTTGCATGAAACTCCCCCGTTTTGCATTAAATCTTTTTTTCGAAAGATTCCGAAATCTATGCCCAGGGGTAGTGTTTTTCACCCTATCGAAAGATGCTGAAAAAATTTGATTTCATTGTTAGGAATTTAGCAATGGCCTTAAATGTGAAACCC
>JABASM010001979.1:0-12331 GCA_019776545.1 Brachystomella parvula | reverse complement strand
TTTCTTGACGTAAATTCAGAATTTCCGTCAAGCGATCTTGAAGTAATTCCTTGATGGAAATTCGTTCTATCGCGACCTGTCTATTGTTTTCTGGTCTCATTCTCTTTTCGAACTTTAATCACCACTACCACTACAGCGGCATCACCACCCGCGAACGAAAAGATAAAGTAAGCCTGATGTACTATAGCATAATTTTCGTTGAAATTTCATTAATTTTTAAAGTGCACAGTCCAAAGCGTTTACTCAAGGACACACAGCTGAAAAAGCTGAACTTCTTATTGGCCGTCTGGACAGTTGAAGGAGCGAGAGACAAGGTACTGTTTTTAAAGCTTGCTTTCCTTGAAGCAAAAAATCTGTTAGATATGAGACTAGTGGACGGCGCGAAATTTGTACATTTAGGTGAATGACCTATCGTGTCTTTGTTGGTGAGGTGACCGGAGAACGCTGGAAACTCGGACTGTCCGTGTGGGAAATCCGCCACTATACATTAACTCTGTGCATCTGTTTGCTTTTATCACTTCCAGGTCATAGTAAAGATGAGCTCGAAGAAAAAATTGGCTGTGAAACTCCGAAATCGCACAGCCTCTGAAGCTAGTACGAATTCCGGTAAGAGACAGTTTTCCGACTTTTTAATGTGTTTTATTTGGCAAATTATCTGAGAATTACTAGTTTTTTTCAATACTCCTAGCCGCGGATGAGCTGAGACTTACTGCTGAACTCTTCGGACTTGATCTCGGTTTGCATGTTAACGGCATTCCGGAGGGAGGAGGAGACGGTGACAAGAGCCGACGGGTAAAACCAAAAATCAGGGAGTTAACAGCTATTCCAGATGAAGATCAACGTAAAGTACGGTGACTCGTGGCCCTATTTTGTAATTGACTGTAACTTTTTATACTTTTTTTTTCTGCAGATTCTGCCTAAGATATTTGCCTTACTTACTTCTCAAAATGACTTGAAATCCGTGCGACGTGTAAATAGGATCTTCTGTGAAACGGCTACTCCTCGATTCAAAGCAATTCACGCTCCGATCAGAGTCGCTACAGAAGAGGAAGCGGATCGTTTTGATCAGGACGTTGCCGAAACGAAGCAATTCCCTTTCAGTCGCTTTAATATCGTCCTGGAGTTCATCCATAAGAAACAGCTGGTCCGTTTTGCCAAAGCGCATGAGCCACATATCCACTCCTTACAAGTAGATGCTTATGTGAATCCAAAGAAGCCGTACTCGGATATCACTTGTGAGCAGTTGCTGTTCCGTCTCAAAGAGCTTTTATCTAAACACCAAGAATATTCGAGAGCTGGACATTACTTTTCCTGCTGTTGTTCTGTGCTGTAGCGGCAGCAGCGTAGTCATTGAAACTGACAGCAATCCCGCCCCACTCTTCCTCATGTATCTCAAAGGACTCTCCATAGGATTCTCCTCAAGTGGATTTGAACCTCTCACCACGGACTTTGCAATAAGAATCCTCAGTTCCGCTACTGACTTAGAGCGTGTTCGTTTGAGGCTTCCAGAAGCCAGGAACCCGATTCTTGAACCACGTGAGCTGGCCAGATTCCTAAAAGCAGCTGAAAATGTTCCAACAATTACGTTAATCGTCAACCTTGTTTCCAATAACGATGCTATTCTCCTGACGCTCGCTGATGTTGCTGAGAAGAAAATAAACGAGCGGATCCGTAATATGACTCTCATACTTGGAAAGTACCGAAGAGACACAGTATCCATTACTGCCCTGCTTTTGGCCCATTCTAAGACCCTGAATACCCTAAAAATCTTTCGGAAGGGATCGAGCCAAGACACGGATCAACTGGAGCTGCCTCCCATGTCAGCACTGGAAATGCTTATCCTTGAAGCGACCGCAATAAAGTTGAGTCCATTAAAAGCAGGGCAGTTTCCACAGCTTCGTTCACTAGCTCTTCACCTGAAGTATTGGAACGACGCATTCTATGTCAACAGTGTCCTTGAGCAGGACTCTATTTCAGAATTTACTCTTTTTTGTAAAGAGGTACCTATAATCAAGCCTCGAATTCAGCCTCGTAAATTCCATCTCCCAAATCTCCGGACGCTCAACCTGGTTAATCCACCCACAGAACTGATTTCATTCTTCTGTAAGGGTAAAAGTCATCCACAGATTGACAGCGTCTGTGTAGCGGTCATTGGTGCAGATCCTACGTATCCTACTGAAGATGTCTTGGCCCACCTCAATCGTTCTAAACAAAATGAAGTTGGGTTACATGCCTTCTCAGGTAAGAAAAAATCCAAGCAACGGCTGAACTCTGTTTATTTCAGTTCACTAATCATAAAAGACGCAAACTGGAAACACGTTTTTCGTTGATTAAATTTCAGGTTTGTGCAAGTTGTACCTTTTTCTGGAAATCGATAAGCCCATGGTTGAGCTTTTATCGAGCAGCCTCTATGGATTAACGGAGCTTGTAGTTAATGACTCTCAGGTAACCAAATCGATAGCCGTTTGCTTTATTCCATTTATTTTAAGTTTTTCATGGAGCTGCGCACTAACCCATTAATTACTTTTCCAGTTGTCTGCCAAAGTAATTAAGAAAATGCGAAGCGAACACGATATTTACATATCATGGAACCCGACCTCTTCTGGGGCTATTGATCTCATGAAAATAATTCTCAAAAATAGCGGAGTTCGGCAAGAAGATTTCGAAAAAACTCTAGTTGTGGAAGAAGTTCCCCATCAGCCTTGCCAAACCGGTCTGCTGAGCAAGCGTTAGTGAAGCAGCGCCTTCAGTTCAGCCAAAGGGCCAAAGTGTTTGTGAGTCTTAATTATTTCAATACTAGTAAAAAATTTCAGTTAGAGAGGCATGCCAGCAAATTCAAGTACAGTAGGATGAGGTAATTAGGGATAGTGGGCTAATACAAAGCACCGGTGACACGTGAAAATCCCCAAAACAAAAATCCCCAATGTTAAAATCCCCAATGTGAAAATCCCCAACGTGAAAATCCCCAATGTGAATATCCCCAATGTGAATATCCCCAATCTGAAAATCCCCAATCTGTGAAAATCCCCAATCTGAAAATTAGCGTGCAGGGACTATTGGGTTTAAGACTTAATGCCTTTCCTCATCCAGTGTCACCTTTGCACAGCATGAACAGGGTCTATCAGAACGGGGCGGGGCAACCAAAAGTTCTGAAAAACTAATCCTTAAACTGCAGGCATAGTCAACTTGTGCTGTGAGGCTCATGGCGTTTTAATGCAACCAAGCGTCTAGGGTTGCCGGTTCAATGCTCGAGATTTGCCGGTTCAATGCTCGAGATTTGCAACTTTTTTCTCGGTTAGCTGGCAAAAAATGTAAATTTAAAAACCCCCAAAATTGTATGAAGCCGGAAGTGATCTCGATAAATTAATTAGGTAACAAATAAGGCAGTAAACAGGCGTCAAAATATGTTTTTTTTAGCCAAAAAAAGTAACTTTTAAAAATCAATGAAGCAGGAGTCGTACTCTGACTATACCACAAAAAAAATTCCGAAATTGGAATGCAAATTTTGTTTAAAATATACAGCTAAATATAATAACTTCTAAATAACTTCTAAATATACAGCTACGTCAGTAAGTAAATAGGAGGGAAGTCAAGAATGGAGGGACCTCAAGAATGGATGGACCTCAAGAGTGGAGGGACCTTAGGAATGGAGGGAATTTAACAAAGGAATTCAGCGAGACAGTAGCTTGATAAAAGACAAAGCTAAGTCAGAGGAGCCAGTTAGTATTGTCCAGTTAGTTCAACTAAGCGGTTGTGGTCTTTATAACCCAATAGTCCCTGCACGCTAATTTTCAGATTGGGGATTTTTACAAATTGGGGATTTTCACAGATTGGGGATATTCACATTGGGGATTTTCACATGGTGGGGATTTTCACATTGGGGATTTTTGTTTTGGGGATTTTCACATGGAACCAAAGCACCGAGTCATTTGCTTAATTTCCCAGAGCTTTTTTGCGCTTGGCCAAGCGATAAATCCTATTTTACTTTTCACGTGCTAGTTTTAGATCCCACCTGACCAAGCTCAAAAGCTGTTGGAAAGTTAAGACCTGAATGGTTTCTGTGATTATTTCACCCTTTCTAAGTACTCCGTTCTACGGTCTTTCTACGAAGACGAAACACACTACTGGAATTAGCTCAATACTGATGGTGCATATATTTCAAAAATAACGGGTGAGCCAAAAAAGGGCTAAAACTTAAATCGCTGTTTAAATGCCTTGTATTAATTTTTTCCGCTTTCAAGTGCAAGGCCGTATTCTACGCCAGATTTTACGTTATGTGTTCACCGTCTTTTCAGTTTAGGGAGTATTCGGTGTAACTGCTCGATTGAAGCCGACGGTCTCCAAAGCTTTGGATGCCTTTTGAGTAAATTCTGCCAGAGCAGAAATTCATCCTACTGTCCGACTCGGGCATTGTAAGTTTTTTCAGTCCTATGGCATTATCCTTTCAAGTTTTCTTTGCATAGGGGTTAAGAATTAACCTCCGCGGTACCCGGGTATGGGACAAGGAAGAATTTCTGTACCGGCAGACAAATAAAGGCCTCCAAAGCGAATTCAGGGATCGTCGGCTTCAGTCGAGCAGTTACGCTGAATACTCCCTAAACTGAACTGCGAGGCTGACGCTGAACCCCGACTAACGTAAAATTTAGCGAGGATGCCCTTGAAGTTTGCGAAAAAAATAACAAGGCATACAGCGATTTACGTTGTAGCCACTTTTATCGTTCAGCCTTTACAGATTCAAGAATGAACTTCCAGCTACTTCTTCAAAAATCGATTATTGTTAGCTTCCTCAAAATGTGATACTGACCGAGCTTAATGTTTGAGTCGCCTAGGATTATACAAAAGCCTAAAATTGAAAGCCCATGCTTTAAAAATCAAATGAAAAATCAAGTATATATTAAATAAAGTCGGAATAGTAAGTTACCTATTTTAGAATAATGTATTAGAAGAATAGATGAAGTCTTCATTGAATTACAGTCTATCAATTCAACCATGCTGGTGGCCATTTGGGAATGAGGCCATAAAGCAGTCATCTTTTATTTTCAACTTCTCATGGAAAGGAAGTGACCTCCTTTGAGTGGGTATACACTTTGTCAGATTCTGCCCTGGTGTCCTCTGTCCCTTCATCCCTCTCATAAAAGTGACTGGAAGAAGTGATAAATCTATCGAAGAGATGAATCACTTCCCATTTAACTTGCTCACCTTTCCTCTTGTTTTCGTTCTAGACGACGTGCGACGTCTCTTTTATCTTCTTGAGAAATTTTATTTTCTGTAGTGGATCATCTCTAGGATCGTTGAGGACGTTGGAGACTTGAAGTGCCTTTTGCCTTAAGTCCCCCATAACTGTCCATCAGTAGGATGACAATCAGAAAAAGAGAAAAGGGAAGGATGGAGTGGTGGAAGTCTGGACCTAAAAGACAGCGGGGGTCCTTTTTATGTGTCGTAGAATTTTGAGAGATCCAGGAGGGCTCTAAGTTATTTTTTCAAGAAAAAATAAACTATCAAAACATGTCGGGGACAATCAAGCATTTTATCCAAGATGAATAGTTTCAGAGAAATCATCTTTTCAAATGTCTCAACTACTAAAACTGAATCCACCTCTCAGTTTTTGAGCGTTTTTTTCCTTTTTTTAAATAAAGCGAGCAGAAAATCTTACCTGATTTATACTCCTAGAGCTTAGATCTTTATATTGGATTCAGTCCATGAATTTGGTGATCCTATGAAATGCTAATTTTGAAGTTATAAATTTGGAAGTGTTGGAGCGTTGAATTGATGATAATTCTTAAAAAGTTGATGGCACCTGGTGCCTTGGTCGTCATGTCTGAGGGAATTTAGATAGCGTCCCTTCGCGTTCATGCCCTTTTCTCTGACTCTCTGCTGAGGTTTTGGGCTTGAAGATGCTCTGGCCGCGCGGTTGAGGAGGGAAGGGGCGTCTCATTGTTGTTTTTACCTTTTACACTCCAGTGGGTAGGAGAGGATCCAGGAGGTTGGAACCAAGTTTGTTTAGTAAGGTAAAATACGAAGAAATCTTTTAGCCCTTGCTTCTTCATCTCCAGTATCAGTTGACAACGAGATCTGCTCAAAGTACCACTAAACTTGAGAGAGAAGGGATTTCTCAGAAAAAACCTTGTGCAGTACACTAAAACAAAGAATAAAAATTATAAGTGAAAACAGCATACATGAGTGAATTGTTAGTTTCCTTCTAGAAATGATCATTTGGATTTGCTTTTGACTCACATCAATCCGGATAAAATTATCGTAAGTTTTTCTTTCCCTATTCTACTTTTTAATTTAAATCAGCTTTTTTTACACTGTTTACACTTCCTACTTTCCTACTTTTTTCTAAAAAAAAAAAAAGTGTGATATGTTAAAATAAAAAAAAAATTCATATATAATTAAAAAGGAATAAAATGGCAACAATAATACAGAAGAAATCCATAAAATAAAAAATTTGTTTAGAAAAATTCAAAAAAAAAAAAAGAAGATTTTTAATGTTGGATTTTAAAACGAGAAGCTCATTTATTAGTATTTATATCCCATAACGGAGGAATATTCATGTGATGTAAGTCTCACTCACACGGTCCATTTCCTCCCCTCCTGCATTTTTTTTTGTGTTACGAGAACAAGTGTCCAAAGTTTCCTTCTGAAACTCAGAAAAATGAAAATCAAGGGCACTTGGCTTGGAGTAAGGGCTCGCCACTTCCATGCTCAAACATCCGGCTGTAAATTTTACCAGAGACAGAATAAAATTTTTTGGGTCTGTGGGCAAATTAATTATACTAACATTGCATTCATTTGTGTAGTATATTATTGTTAGGAGGCAAATTCCCACGACTATATCTTTAGCTTTTACTATAATTTTCTATTTCTTGACCCTTCTTGTACGTGACATGAATAACTCGCTCCTGTTTATAAGGATATCACTTTATTTGTCACGGTGAGAAAATAAGAGTATAAACTAAAACAAAGAAAAGAAATTGTGTAAATTGAGCTTCCCCTCACCCCTCAGCTCCCTCGTTATGCCTTTAATCATCCTTCCCGATTATCACCAATTAGGGAAGGTGTGAAGGAGGTGGAGCTGGATCATCATTTAGAATTATGAGGAAAATTGAATCTTCTGAATCCCCTTATTACGAAATTAGGATCTCGAATAAAGATGGGCTCCTTTCTTTACACTTTTAAATATAACAAACAAAGGGATGAAGAGCTTGAGGCAGTGCCCCTTTTAACCCTGCTTACTATAAATTATACGCTCTAGTGTGGTACTTGGGTCGCTCTAATCTTTTTCTCAATCTTCAACCTCATCCTATTCCTTCGCTATTAATTTTAACATTACTACTAAAAATATCACAAATTTTGCTCGCATTCTTAAAAAACCTATTGGACACTGTGACCAAGAATTTAGACAGTGAGATGAATTATTTTTGTTCAGTAGCAGCAGAATCTCGTTCTCTCTAAAAAAAATTTCCAAGATTTTCAGAGTTAACATCCTATTTATAACTTGATTTAATTAAATTGCAGAAATCTTTTTCTCATTAATCATTTGGGACTTCGAAAGAAGTATATAAAGACAAAGGTGAAGCACAAAATTTCACAATGTCTATTTAAAGCAACTCTATTTGCCCAAATTAAGGCTGTCTGGTGCATTGTATGACCGTATCTCTCGTGGTACCCTTAGTTAAATGGTAAAAGGAAAAGTGTGGAATGAAATGATGCTTGAAATGGCTTCTAATGAATTTATTTTTCTGGGGCATAGACTCCAGAACTCAGCTTATAGCTTATAGTATTTATATGTTTTAATGGGTTTAACCTCCGAGAAGAGTAATGTGTGATGATTTTTAAAAGGTGGACCTCTTAAATCCTCTTAAGCAAGACGCCTTTTGTACCCTCCTGCTATTTGACTGACGCTGTTTGGGCTACTACTCTTCTAAAAGTACTCTTCTAAATTTTTTGAAATAATGGGGACGACTTTTCCACATCCTCTCCTTGTCACAATCCGATTGACAAATGGAAGGTCATTCTCCTGTCCATCTACTCAGAACTTTAACAAAAGAGCTTCTCATTTGACCCCCCCCCCCCCCCCTCCCCCCCCCCCCCCCCCCTTTCTTCTTGCCTCTGAAAGATTTCTGAAAAGCTGGGCTAATTTATGACCAGACCTATTAGCACCCTCAATCAACCCAAAAGCTTCAGCATCAGCAGTACAATGGGAAGCTATTATGATCAATTTGTTAAGTCATTTGAGAGTCAGTTAAGGAGAGGCCTGAGAGAGCAGGAGCTGAAGTCTGGGCTGAAGATCGACCCTTTAAACTGAAAGCCTCTAATTAATTATTCTTAATTTTTCAGGACAGGATTTCCTTAAATTAGAATCCAAGGACCGAAAATGGGAAAGCCGCCAATCACCTACAGTTACCATCACTTTCTTCATTTCATAGCAATAGTAGTTCTTCTCCCCCAGTTTCCTATTCAGAATGTTGTCTGCGGAATACTACGTGGTAAGAAAACATTTCTCCAGAATTCCTTTAATAATTTACTAGATCCTCAGCTGCTGGCTAACATCTCTGCCGCTTATAACGCTTATGGAATGAAATATATTTTCACCCCGCTTACGCCCTTCTATGGAGGTTTCGGAATATTTGGTCAGTTGTGCTTTTGACAAGAATTGGTTTAAGTTGGAATAAAAGTAGATGAGAGATGTCATTCTGACACGGCATCCTCCTCTCTCCCACCCACTGCTCCATTCATGTCATTTGATCACACGCTTAAAATCCTTGAATAAAATTCTTACATACTCTACTCCAGATCGTATTTCAATTTGATGGAGCGACCAGGAGTCAGTATCCACTTCTCCAGAATGTGAGCCTTGTATTTCATACCTCATTGGTTCCCAGCATTCAGAATATTAAGAAGATAATAAAATTGCCTTCAGTATGATATAGGCTCCTCTAACTTTCTTCTTCAAATTAATCTAACACAGGTTTTTTTTCCAAAGTGACTGTGGATCTCTCAACCTCCTCACAGACCAACTCCCATAATTTCTCCAATTCAAAACAAAAGTGTCTCTTGTTAATTCTAAAATGGGTTGACGAGATCAAACCTTGAAACCAAATCCTGTCTGACACCTTTTGCCCTTTTACCTGGTTGGAGCTGATGCCATAATTTTTCAACTCTTGGAGATTCGTTAAGATAATTGTTTTGAAGGGAATGGGGGGAGCCCTCATTTACCTGCTTCTTTTATCAGGCCTAGTCATCATTGGAGACTCTTTCTAGAAAAATTCTGTCTTACCTTTTCCTTGAATCAGTTTGATCAGGAACAGAGAGTTTTCTCATTAGGTACCATCATCTCCCCATACCCCCAAAAGAACAATACTCCCATTGTCTCCAGGATTTGGAAGCGAGGTGAGGTGAACTGGGACATGTCCATACATTATGCAACAGTCTTCTATATAAAAATACATTTCTTGAAAAAGAATAATAAGTGTAATTGAATATTGGAACATCTTCAGGAGAGCTGAAGGGAATCCAATTGTTCCAATAGGAACAAGAGCTTACAGCCCATGTTGTGAAATATGGGCGTCAAGATGGTTGGTGTTGAAACATGATATTTTTTTTTACAAGGGAAATTTCTTCGGATTTTCGGTCGTGGTGCCTATTGTTGTAATATGAACTTCACCCACCGACCCACCTCCCGGTTTCTCTTCCTCTCCCTCCTCATATTTAAAATTGCTTGCTTCCATCATTTCATCCTATTTACGCTAACGAGTCAAAAATAGAGTCACTGACAGGCTAAGATTTACTGAGAACTCACTGAGAGTAGCTCCACAAAATGCTTGAATTCAAGATTTCTTTAGGGAAGCAGATTTTCTTGTCGACTCAGCTTCGTGCCTTTTCATGTTTACTTTAAATTCCCTAAAGACACGTCGTCCCATTTTGAAGAAAACATTGGAGTGAAAATATACTTGCGGTGGTGGTGACGATACGCGATAGACTAGACGCTTTTCCCATGTATTTTTGAGATGTGGATCCTGTCGCATTGCTTTAAGATCCATGTAATTGATGTCAAGTCTCTGACTCTGTCTCAGGGCGATGTCATCCTCTAAAATATGAGTCTTATCTCAGCCAAAAATGGAACTGGAAATATTTTCAAACAGTAAAAAAGGCGAAAAGGCACGATCGCTGATAATAACGACATCCATTTATTCAAGAAGTATGATCATCAAAATAACAGCCCGCAGACAAGAACTAGAAACTAGAGCTAAATCCGCAGCCCATATGCATCATAGAAGTCAGGCTCTTCCCCTAAGGATTTCCGGTTTGATACTTAATTTTGAAAATTGGTACAAATTAACTCTACATTTTTACGATCGATGGGAATATGTGGAGTCTAATTTTTTCTGATTTCTCTGGGCCCGATCTCTCGCCGAGATTTAGAATTCTTAAAAAAATGAACTTGACATTGAGTCATATTGATAATCTGGCTTCTGTATTTTGGTGGTTGATGATGGGGGTGTTACGCAGAGGATCCCACAATGTTTGTTTTGACAAGGAGGAATGGGGGAGTAACTAATTGTCAGTGACATGTTCAAATTGAGTATGCGTTTATTTGCTCAACACTTCCAAAAGAAGTGAAGCTTCCCTTTTGTTGATTCAACCAGCACCCGTTTAACGTTGAGAAAACTTGGAGAAGCTCTTCCAGGACCAGGCTTACTGCACTTCAGGCCTGTGTCTGCCATTGGTAAAAATAAAAATTCCCAGCGTGCCAAGTCAAAGTCCTCATGCGAATTCCCAAGGAATCCTTTAATCCCGGCTAGAGATTATCTCATATCATGAGAATTGAGAATGGGAAGTAAAATAGATGGATCGCTTCTGCTGCTGCTACTCCATACTTACCCTTTTGCTTCTTAAGTGCCACTGTCTGTCAACATAATGATAATCGAAACAAGAGAAATTTTGACTCTACTTTCTAATCAGAAATCTGGAGAGAGGAATTTAATGGAGTAGTGAAGACGTTGAAATAAACAGAAAGTGTCATGTCTGCTTCCTATCTTATTTTTTTGCTTCTTTACTTGAGACCTATGAAGCCACGGTCTTCAGAACTGGAAGGAGGGGGTGCTCACTAACCAGTTTTCCACAGTTTGAATATATTTGGGATGAGTGTAAATCAAGGAAGCTCAGCTCATGTTCATTGTTTTTCCCACAGGTCCCCCGAGAATTCAGACTAATGAACTGAAGTCACTTCAGGTGGCAAGACTCGGACAGGAATTTCGTCTCAACTGTCCGGTGGAAAGTGATCCTTCACCTCTTGTTGACTGGTACAAGGTAAGGGACTTTTTTCAAGTACCCCTGTCATCGACCACAACTCAACCAGCCATCTCGACCTACCATCAGAACCCTGAATATGAAGAAAATTTTTTCGTTCCTATCCACATTCCCATCAGAATGCTCGAATAACAGGGAGTCTTGCGATGAAGCGTTTAAAAAACTTTGGTTTATAGTGAAGAGCATGAGAAAGCACAGAAATATTTTATTTAGAGTAAGAGAAAGAATGTCGTATAACGTTTAATGCAAATGCAAAGGAATGAAGGGCTGCTTTCCGACGGGGAGCGTGACTGGGAGGAGGCTGACTTTTTCTTTTTTGGTACTTTCTCCGAGAATGGACCTCAATTGGGGATTCTTTCGAACCAAGATCTAACTTTTCGAAAGAATCCAATAAAAACAAGGATTTCTTCCATCCCAAATGATGAATCTCGAAATTAGAAACTCAAGGAAAAGGTGCTCAAGGGGGAGAGTCGTTACCTTTATGCATCAAATTTATGGTCCTGCTCTTTATCTTGACACTTAAAACAATTGTGGAGAGATAAATGAACTTTTCTTTCTTGTTAACCCACTCCAATCAAGCCTCCTTTACCAGATTCAAAGCCCAATTGTCTCAATTCCACCCTCTACAAAACGTTATGTTTTTCTTTCCGCCTAGGATGGGGAGGATATTACAGCAGCCTGGTCTCGCTTCGTTGTAAAGCGGACTTCGCGAACACTTCGTATTCGGCCCGTTCATGCCGAGGACAGTGGAATCTACGAATGCAAAGGTGTAAATGGATTTGGATCTCAAATGGCGAAAATCCGAGTCATTGTTGTCGGTAAGTTTTTGAATTAAATTTTCTCCATGGAATTACGTTAAGAGCCGTCACTTACTGTAAAGGATTTAATGGGTTGTGAAGCTGGTGAGGAGGAGCGTAAACAAACAAAATTATAATGGAGCATGGAGTGATTTGTTCCGCACGAAAGTTGGATGATGAGGATTCAAATTATTATTTTATTGCAAATAATGGAGAGATAC
>JABASM010001978.1:0-12331 GCA_019776545.1 Brachystomella parvula | reverse complement strand
ACTGGGAACTTTAGAAAGAAATTGGACCTGAATAGTAAACCCCGCAAGTTACGATCAACTGACTTAACCTATGACGCAAGCTTTAGAATCGATTTAAAATTCAGATAATTTCACTTTGCTAATTTTGGCTGATTTACGCTGATTTTGGAGATGATGATGAGTTCGACAAAAAGGTACCACCCACCAAATAATCTAAATGAGTTCCAGCCTCGATGATCCACCCACAAATAGGCTCATACTAATTTATGGATGAACCCTTACGAGGGAACGCTAAATTCAAACACTAAACTTGTCGAAATCGAGTTAGAAAATGGTAGAAAACTGAGGTCCCCAATTGGGCTCTACTCATTTTTGAGTTTTTCTCAGAAGCTTTGCGATTCCATAATTTTTTTGGCCCGATAAAATCCTTAACTGTAACGTAAAGCGTCTTTTTCAAAAATTTGATTGTTTGAAAAAATTTGGTTTTAGAGAAATAAATAATGAAATTGCATAACCGGGTCCTAAAACACGTAAAATAAATTCATTTCCCGAAATTAGCTCATGTGCGACGCTAGATGCAAAAACACCTTTTCTTCGGTTTACAAAAGTGCATTGTTTCAAAGAAAAAAATACAAAATCTTATGTGCTAGACAGATTTTCTAAAATCTAAAAAATTGAACCAAAAACTGGTAAATACTGAAAGTAAAATTGCATTGAGAGCACGCTGCCGTTATGAGAAGCGGACGTGGCTTAATTATTCCATCGAAAATTACATACCTTTTTATCAACAATCCCCTGTTAACATTGTTTACTTTTTGCAAGGAAATATTAAAGAAACACACAAAAGGAATTTGATTGTAGGAAAAGCGTGTGAAAATTTCTGCTCAGTAATTTGAGCAAAGAACAACTCTTTGCTACAGGATTTCCATCCATTTTATTTGAGCAACCCTAAACATTAAGCTAAAGTACTAGGATTCCCATAGATAAAAAAAATTTCTTCAAATTAACTGAGCAATTGAAATGAATGAAGGAAAAAACAGAAAACTGCCTGGAAATTCCTGGAGGAAAAAGCAAGGGTGTTTACCCCCTAACCATTTCTAAAGAGTTAATTTACGGTTATTAACATTTTGTTGACTCAACTCTCCGCATTTTGAAACTATTAACATAAACCGTTGTAATTTTTAAGCTGGAGTGGCTCTGAGACTTTTAAACTACTTTTCCCTCTTGAGCCCTGGCTCAAGGAAAAGAAAAATAAGAATGGGATGGTTTTTTGACGTAATAGCATTATCCTATGGAATTTAAATGCGCTCATCAGGAAAGAAACACAGGCTCTTTAACTACATTCTATTTCCCTTTTGAGTTAAAAAACGAGTCTTCGAATCCTATAATTACTCAACGTGTCTCCCAAGTACTCAGGTTTTAAAGGGTTAAAATACATTAGAAACCTTGTGTTTTCATTTCCATGATCATGATCCGAGTAGGGCTTGGATGGAGGGGAGGGAGGGTTACCGTAGGAAGTGAGTAATGAATGGAATCATGGTTCTGATCGTGGCAGTCGACAAAGGTAGAGTGCTAAGGACTTCTTCATATCATCGTTTCTAGGTCTATGAAAGCCTTACGGGTCATTACACTAATGGACTGTTTATGTAAAAGTGTTGATTGTCTCAGGAACCACGCGAGGCTATGAAAAGTCCAGTGGATGATGTGTGATATGAATCTTATGCTCTGTATACATGGCACTCGACTCAAATGATAGTGTGAGCTGAGAGGTGACCGAGATATGACCAAAATATTACAAAAACAGAACATACGAAGGAAAAGTAAAATGTGCTCTAAAGTTTTTAACAAAATAAATTTTTGGTTCGATAGCATTGCAATTTCCTTTATTCTAAAGAGGGAACGGTCAAGGGTCGCCAGAAATTTTTTTGGTGGAGTTTAGACTTGACCAACCTGGCGCATCTTCTAGAGGAACGCATAATTTTTCCAGAGGTCAATGGTGCCAATGGTGGGAGCCCTTAGGTGGGGCGCCTATTTTGTACGGGTGGTGCATAGCAGTTGAGATGTAGATGTTACAGGAAGTATGGACAGTCCGTAAGTATCACAACTTCCTAGGAAGTTTGGACATCCAAAAACATACACTATTGTATAGCGCTATATCTTCTAGTCAAGTTTCAGATCGCAACATTTTTTTTAGCATTGTTAATCTAGACAGTTAAGCAGTCGAGGAGCCGTTGCTAAAAACGCTGATAATTAACCTAACAGAGTTATATAGGCTTATGCATGGTGCTGTGTTTTTGGATGTCCAAACTTCCTAGGAAGTGTTGATACTTACGGACTGTCCATACTTCCTGTAACATAGATAGGAGATAAAAGAGGCGTCTTTTTCTCTCCGTTGGATGATGATGATTGTTTAGTAACCCGACTCCACTTCCAAAAAAAACAGACGCACTTGCTCTCTTACTCTTTTATTTCCATGCACCAAACAGAAATGGTCCCACCAAAGCGCTCCCACTACCGGCCCACCACTGGCTTCCGGAAAAATTATACACAACTCCATATTGCGTCATGAGTTGAATGAGCCCATACTCGACTGGAAAGTCGCTGGCCAATCTTGACCGTTCCCTCTTAAGCGGAGAAATTTGTAAACGTTGTTTTCAGTTTTCTAGCTTAAGAAAATTGAGTCACAAAATTCCTCTTGCCTTTCACCACCCGCGTTTCTAGGGGAAGTAAGTTAATCATCCATGCGGTCAAGTTGCACGGACTAATCGTGGGTTTGCATGTTAACCCCTCCTTAAAAGTTCATATCCCTCTGTTATGGAGTATATTTCCTTAAGCCGTCTACTATCGAAGCTTTTACCCCTGCCCTGCCGCCTTACAAACGAGTTGGACGAGTTCTTGGCCAAGAAAAAAAATGACTTCTCCAGTTCCAGTGGGTAAGTCACTTATTAACAAAAGCCAGAATCAGGTAATCACTTAATCGGTGCTTAGAAAGCATAGGATGGTCTGAACAAGGCTAGCGACGCTTTCAGCTTATAATGGAGAAGGGTTAAGGAGGGTGAAAACAAACGCATTTCTGTATGAAATTAATATTTCCTTAATAGAAAAAATAATAATAAAAAATCTCTCCTCTCCTTTTCTAATGTGAAACGCTAAAACTGAATATTCCTACAACAGCAATGAGCGTTAGCAGGAACGGGAAGTATTATTAAGCGGGAAAATGGCGACACGTCCCGCTTGCCCATCGTTATGAGCCCTCATTACGGGCATCCTCTTCGCTTCAGCCCTAAAGCTGAGAATTTCAAGCCTCCATTCCAGTGTAAATGGAAAGTAGGAAAAAGTGTGAAAATGACCATAAGCCTAAGATTTTTGCAATTTCATTTTACGAGAATTTTTTTCGCAACATTTTTTACAGGATGCCGCAGTCGTTTGAGCTTGGAGGCATCTTTTCAAATTAATTCACTTTCCAATTGCTGAGCTCTTCTGCGGACCAAGCGTTGTCAATTCCCATACCTGCCCTCCCTCGTTAGTTTCCATTTAGTTCCAGCTTACCGGGTGATTGAGTAATAATGAAAATAAGGGAGTGAGGCCTTTCTGTAATTTTCCAATTAAAATTCAAATCCTTGTTGGTTACTAGGACGAGTTGGTGATTGTGCTGATGCTTAGGAAGGATTCTGATGAGGGGAGGAGCGGGGTTGGTAGCATGAATGAGGACTTGAACTCATTGCCATAGAAGACAAGTATGATGAGATGACAATGAGAAGATGCGTTAACACGCTTGTCTGATTAACAAAAGAGTCCTAGTGTCTCTCCCTTCTTCATCTCCTGCCTGTCTTTCTCTTTCTCATATAATAAGTAACAAAGTTACCTAGGAGAACTTTAGTTTCATGCTAGAATAGCTCAGAAGAGAAAGGGATCTTCCAATCAGGAAATGAGAAAATCACTATCGATTCTATTAAGTTTCACTAATAATGAGATTCCATAGGAAAATGCAAAAACTTCATCAGCACAGAAAATTAAACTTGTAGAATGAGTTGGACGCCGTTCAGCGTGCTTAAGTTATTGCAAATACTACTCCACCTCAGTCAGATAGGTCAGAGAAAATGCAAAATGAAGAAAGACCGTCCAGAGGCCGTGTTGAACCGACGATCGTGTAAAATATTGGGCTTTACGTTCTTTCATTTGAGTAAAATTTCTTCTAGTATTTGCTTCGAGATTTTTTGGAAACGCATGTTGTCCTCAAAAAATTTACTCTGTAGCATGGTTTCCATATGCCGCCGTCTGTTTTCGACATTTTGAACATTTGCATCTAGCGAGAGTGAACTTAGATTTCTTGAGCTTCGAAAAAATCTCAGAAAATCCTGGAAGAAATTTTATTCAAGCGAGAAAACACTAAATACAAGCAGTTAAAAAAGTACTACATTAGATTCTTCAATGTGAAGGAAATCTTTCTCGATCAACGTACCATTTGCGCATGTCTAAAATGAATTAAGCATAGCTTCGAATTTCATGCCGACGAATCGCTCTCGAATATCTTTCGCCTCGAATGGCTCAGATTCACGATCGAGTTCTAGAAGAAATTCGAAAAAATTACAGTACGAATTTGAATTCCAAAAATCGAATCATTTGAAATCCGTGCTCCATTTTCAAAATCCGGATCAGACGAGACACGATTCGTAGAAACGGAATCTCGGAAGCCTAATTTGGTTCGATAATGCCAAGTTATAGCAATGAGAGCTTGAGCATCTAATGAATGCCACGCTCGGAAATCCTTGACCCGTGAACATGATAATCTAAAAAATTCTGCTTGGAAAATAATCAAAAGGGATTTCCGCTAGTTCAGTTGTAAAACTTAAGTCCAGCCCATTCTTACTCACCATCTAAGCAAGGAAAAAAGATAGAGATGGGTTGATCTGATAAGAAGATGGAGTAAAGTAATTCAGAAACGGAAGAAGAAAAGGAAAAATAATTCAGGGAAATAAGGAGTAGGATAAGTGTTGTATTTTTCCTTGTGTAAGTGCGTGTGCTTCAATTCATAGGCCTCCTTTACTTCAAATTGCTTGTTTTCCAGACGCTATTTCCACAATAACAATTTCCCAGCGATTGAAGTAAGTGTTTTGAGCCTAGAAAAAAGAAGGGAGGAGGCTCTTCTCATTCCAACTCTAATCTTCAATCTAAGATTCTTGTAAATGTATAGAAAATTGGAGAGAGAGAGGAAGGAAGGGAATAAAAGAAAATGGATAGCTTTTTGATTTTTATCAAAAAATCCTACTGAATATTTTTTTTCTCCTCTCTGGAATAAAGAAAAAAATGGCTGAGCCTCGAAAATCTCTGTTTCACCATGGATGATCCTTGAAGAAGATAGAAGAAAAAAAACTAGGCTTCCACCAAATCGGATTTTTATTCAAGTATCATCTATTTCAGTCTATTTGGAGGAGATTATTCCTCAAATCCACCGATCCATTGTTCTCTCCATTGAATAATGTGGGCGCCTAGCCCAGAGTGGTGAGTTGATTATACAGGGGACACCTGAAGCACAGTCCCGAGTTTCACAGGAGCATTTTAGGGAAAACAAAGAGAAAGTCTGAGAGAGATAAGGAATTTATTCATTGGACTGAAAGTCTGCGGCTGCTTCTCTGGCGTCTCACTCTCACCCGCAAGAATAGAAAGCCTTATCAGGAAAATAACAATAATGAAACTGAAGTTTACTAGGAGGACAAGACAGAATGGAAGATTTGAATCACTACAAGGAGAGAGAGAGGAGGAAACAAGGCAATTGTAAAAGCTGCGTGGGAGAAAGTTACTTTCACTCCCTGGCGGCCAGTTCTGTTGCGGAGAAGCCTCGAGTCCAAAACCGTGTTTCTTTCCCACCGCTTCACCGCCAGCTGTCTCATATAATTCTAATACACGCTTATGATGAAGCATCATAGCGCAGACGGGTTGAAAGGGAACGGTGTGGGGTCACGAGCGATTTTTTTAGTGTGGTTTAGGTTTATTCAGCTCTGCACATCCAGAGCATCAAATTGTTTACAGAGTCCAATGGTGCCGGCGTTGGGCGGGCTTCGGTGAGGCAGCGAATTTTAGCAAATGTGGTGCATGGAAGTTGGAGCGTGGAAAAGAGAGGAAAGAAGAGTCTTTTTTTTCTTGGATAATAGCGATTGTTCGATACGAATTGTAATCAAAGAAAGAGACGCTGCTTTGCTTTCTTGCCCTCATATCACTTACATGCACCATACGTACCAAGTCGCTGACCCACCAAAGCGCTCCCAACGCACGCACGGCTTCCGAAAAAATCACTTGTGGCTCTGGGATTGTGGAAGCTAAATCAGACTAAACTCGACTTAAAAAAAAAGCTCACTGTTAGTGGGTAAAGACTCCAAAAAGATCTTGAAGCAAAAAATTTAATGTATCTTAAAATTTTTGATTTTCTTTTTCATCCTAGTCCGTAAAAGTTTTCGCCATTGATCCATCGACGTCTGTACATCTCTCTCTCGAGCCCAAATTATGTTGATTTGAATGCTGTAAAAACTCATCCAGGGTTTTCAAGCCTCACGATTCCTTTCTCGGAATTCGGGAATTTTTTTTTTGAATGCGTTCCTTTTTCTTTTTTGGTTGTTTTGGTAATTTGCACGTTCTAAATTCTTCCTAGTTTTTTAAAAAATTTTCAAAACCGGAATTGGAACCTAAAACTTGTAAGTTTCCTAATTTTAAGTTTCAGTTTTCAAAATTTATATATTTTACGCCTGTGGTTATTTGTGATAAGCTCTCAATTTTCTTTCATATTGCGATTGCCATGATAGAGGCAAGCCTTTCTTATGTAAAGGAGACTGGAGAACGTGATTTTGATTGACTAGAGGGTTAGGTGATTCAACGTCATTTGTTGGGGAAACTGGGAGCTACGTGTTCCATATCAATGCTTTATAATTTTTAATGAATTTACTTAACCGTCACTTTGGCGTTAATTTCTTCACGTTCAACGGGTGGATCTAGATTACACAACTACCCAGTCTGATTTAAATTTTCAAAATTTTTTCAAGTTCATAAATTTATACATTTTTATTGAGTAAAAACTACACTTTACATAGTAGCTACCCTGAGATGAATTTGTTTCTCACATCTTCAATAAGTAGAAGAACGTAGGGGGAATGCATTAGGGAATCAGATTTGGCACTTCCTTCCAATTTGGGCATATGTAGGCTAAAGCTCCTGATTTGATTTTCTGTTAACAAGGAATGATTACACTCATTTCTCAGTTTCCCTACTTATAAATGAGAAGATCAACTCAAGAAAGGAGTTGATGGATTCTGGGTGAGCAGAGTATAGAAGAATCAGCTCCTGCATTTTCATGCCATGCGGATCTCTTCCAATTCCATTAAAATGAAGATCTTGAGAAGAGGAGGATGAATAATTGCATCCATGGGAGTTGAAATTTTTTCTTCTTCATCTCAACTTACTTATCTTACAAAATTCAATCTTCTACTTCTTTTACTTTCCTATTCAGCAAGCCATAGCTTGGTATCACCGCTCCTGCCAGGTCTCAGACTTCAGATCTCTGTATCATTTTACCATCTCATGGAATATTAAGGGATCGTCTAACCAGTGGAGCTTTGGAGAGACACGTGCTCTAATTTCATTTACCCCCATAAAATATTACGAGGAGAGATGAGGCTAAGCTTTAAAGAAGATAACTTGAGTCGGCTTGACTCAAGAATTTTAATTCAGCATCTCAAGAGGTGGAGATGTTTTTCCTCTTTTTCTTTTGTTAGAAGGAAGAAGAAGGCAAGCTATCGGTATCTCAACTTGTAAATTATTTTTAAGGCGAGTCCAATTTCCCAATGGAATTTTAGCTACAACATCCATGACTCGGAACTGAATTTGCAATGCGGAAACAGAAAATGGGAAATACGAGATCAGATTTACGTAAGTGTGTTCATTTTCATGTAGAGTAAGACGAGTGGGGGTAGAGAATGGCCGTGGTAGCGGTATGCCTGTCCTGAATTCGGAATTCACTTCCATCAGTTTTCTACCCCACGCTCTCAGACCATCATCAGAAAAAAGAGAAAAATGACAGGAGAGTAGATCCGCTAGTTTGTTTTTTTGCAAATCTGAATTACGTGCTCAGTATAGATCTCTTCGAGATTTAACTCATGGACTCCATTATGCATTCCAATGGATTCTGCATGTCCTGTCAGTAAATTTCGAGGGGGGGGGGGGGTATTGGAAACGGAACATTGCAAAATATGATAAGAATTTAATTTCAGGGAATCAATACCATAAGCAAACAAAAACTCCCCAGTTTTCGCATATGAAAAATTCCTCGTATCAGCTTCAATAAAAGTCTGCTGCGATTTGACGTCATTGTCCAATTTTGCATGTAGAAACTTAGACTAGTCACGGATTCGAAATTTCAGGTATGACACTTCGACTTAGATCCTAGCGATTTGGCAATAACCTTAAAAGAATTCGCACGAAGATAAACCGCTGACATTGCAAGTTTAAGAATACTAAATACTTAAGGCGAATTAAGAAATATTTTGAGTGAGTCATGATACGGTATTAAGGAAGAATGATAGCCGGGTTTCAGAGGTACAGATTAGAGATGAGTTGCAGAAAATAGTCAGGATTTATTCGCCAAATAATTTGTCATCCTGTTATTTATCTTTCTTTTACAAAATACTAATTCTACTTACCGTAATAGATTTTGCAAGGTTAGACCTTGAGTATAGTTCCTCACCCGTCCAAGATAATCATGATTTAAAGTGGTCTATTAAAGTCGTAAATAAAAATTAGGCTTGAAAGCATAAAGGTAATTAAAAAAATCATTCTCACATGCTAAGCCAAGGATTTGAATTATATAAGGGTTAAGCTATCCCTACGTTTTTTTGATTAAAATCTTTGGAAATTGAAATTTTTGAAATAATTGGCGGATTGGGCAACTGAATTTAAACTATGGCGCTGAGTTTTACGTCGACACAAAATTTCAGGGCGAAGCTATTTCTCTCAGCCAGTGCTGAATGCATTGACGAAAGCGATTTCCTTAAATTCGGCTTCACGACTGCACTCTGACCTCAAAATTTAGATTTTGAGTCAAAATATGAAATGATTTAGAAAAATCTGAAAAAGTTGGTTTTAAAGATTCCAATCAAAATTTTTTTCAACCTAAAACGCCGTTTAGTTTTCATTAACATTTTTCAACTGGATACAGTGATGTTCAACAGCTTTATCTGTTGCACATGCAAGGTTTTGGGTTGAAAAACTTCTATTCTTGTGAAAGGCGGAGAAACTGCACTCAAATTACGCAAAGAAAATCCTGGATCCGAAAAACCAACACCAAGCTTTTTAGAATTGTAATACAGCGGATGCCCAAGTTCGTGTAGCAATTTCCTTGAGCAAAGTTTGAAAGAATGAAGACGTTTTTGAATCAGTTTTATTTTAGGTTTTCCATAAGATAAGAAGCGCAGCGGGTTGTTGTTACTTTCTTGTATGGTAGTGCTGGACCCCTTGTCGATACAAAATTCGTTTTGAATGGAGAGGTGGAAGAGAATAGAGATGCGTACGGAAGATATGGACAGGAACAGGGAGATTTTAGTTCCTGATTACTACAGAAAACTTGCCTCGAACTCAAACTTATTACAAAGCCCATGGCTCCTGCTTTTCAAAAAAACTTTGAACCTAATTTCATCCAAAACTTTTTACAAAAAGAATTTTTGGTTACGGATTTTTTTTGGTTTCCCTTTCAAACAGCTTCTCCAAAAAATTTTCATACTGGATACCCGGCTTCGAATTTCCCAAGGATGACCTGCCGCCGTCAAGAGAGAGTGAAAGAGCTGCCCCACTGTGCTTACGAAATCTTTTTCATGCAAAACTTCGTGTCGTGGCCGGATGATAGTATCGATCATCAAAAGGTAAAAATTGGGCTTGAATTATTACCAGCACGTTTTGATAGGATAATAATATTTCTACGAGAGTCTGTGGTTTGTTCTTTTTTTCTTTTTTTTCAAAAAGGCTAGAATAAAAAAATACAAATATTTTGATGTGATCACGCAACAGAAATGGTTAACCACTGAAATAAAAGCCACAAAGTACGAAGAGGAAGCGTTCTTTACTTAGCCCCACACCAAATGACCCTCATTACACGCAAAGGCAGTGCTTCAGCCCATGTAAATAAAAGTCGAGGTTAATTTCTTGAAGCTCAGACCAAGGAAATATTAATATTCCTTCAATTTCTTCATGGAGTAAATTAAAAGACTGAGAGGCAGAAGACTTTCTCATGTTATCGAGCCTGTCGAAACCAACGAGCCACGTCCGTGCACATCCCACTTCATTTTCCAGATCAAAAAGATAGATATTAGCTCATTATTCATCAACTCTAGGTAACTACATACTAGACTCCTCGCTATAGCTCCACAATTCTTCAACAAAACAGCCTCCAGATGTACCACCACCATCAGGACCATTGGAACTTTTTAGACAATGAACATGCAAAAAGGCGTGACAGGCCGCTCTTATTTTTTTTTGCTCTTTCGAAATAAAAATTCCTTGGAGAGTTCATCAGTTTCTACTGTCGTAAATTCTTTTTGAGGAGAATAGCCTCCATCCTTTAGCATTATGAGTAAGCGGGGAGGAGGAAATGAGTAAATACAGAATTGATACAGGTACAAGGATGATGGAGGCAGATTAACCCGAGGATCCAAGAAAAATTTTATTAGCTCTTAATGAGTAATTCCTTCTCAATTCTCAAGTAGAAAAAGTTTGAAAAGAGGTGTAAACACTTTATAATAAATTTTTATTCATTTCAAACATAAATGAGAAGGAATCACGATTTGTCTCAAGCTTCAAAAGTACCTGGAGGCAGAAATGATCAACGTTTCTAAATCTAATCAATAATTCTGAGGACAAAAGCGAAGTCTGAATGCTAGACAACAAGAAATTGAATATCACATTTTCGCTGGATCCTGAAAAATTATTAAGAATAATTTATTTGTTTTTAAAACTTAATACAGATTGTAAAATTTAAAAAAAAATTTAGAAAAAGAAAATTGTATCACTGACAAAATTGTATATGCTACAAATTACTACAAATATAAACAACAGATGATGCGATGTGTGAACCCACGCCATGTCTAGGCGTTTTGGAATAAATTTAAAGTTTCTTGAAAATTTTAAGTGTTTCAAATTTCTAAATTTCTAAATCAAATTTTAAACTACCTTGCTCGCAAGACTGCTCGATTAAACTTACAATCTGCGGTCTAGTAGAATTTTTTATTTACTTATTAATTTTAATTCCAGCCAGCTTTAAGTCACTCCCTTCGAATTTTGGTTTTCTGATTAAATTGAGGATCAAAAATGTGCAATCAAACAATTTCTGATTCTAACAATATTTGCACATTTTTAATTTGTTCACAAGTCCACAAATCCATTGTTTCCAATTCCTCATCTTCTGGTTTACTAAAATGCCTCAGGTGAAAAATGCCAGAGACATCGTGAGAAAGGAAGCCGAAGTCTTTTGGCTGATTTTTTCTGCCCACTTTTTTTTCTGCAAGAAATGAGGAACTGATAGCAATGATCTTGACGTTTGTACTTGACATTTTTGATTGCAATGCGTGACAATCATACGTTCATTACATAAACCCTCATACCTGTAGAATGATGCATGTGCTGATTTCATTTTTGTTGATATTTCCTTGTCATCGTAGCCCATGTCTCCTCATTTTCATAGTAAAAAAAGAAACAGCTCAATATCTGTTCACATGCAATGATTTTCCTATGCATCCTGCTTACTTCTACCTGAGGAACCTTTAGGATGAAGGTGATTACTTCTTTCATGTACGCTTTGACAGCTCAAACTCATTCATCATCCCCTCGTCAGGCTTCCTCTCCTCTTTTTCACTAATATTGAAAAAAACCTCGCAAATTTTCGCATGATTAAAACCAATAATTCAGAATTCGAGAGGCACGACATGCACGAAGGATTACAAGTGGCAGGTATAGAACAAAGGCTTTGTCTTAATCAAATTTTTCAAAGGAAAAAGAAGGGAACGGGAAATTACTGGCAGTGTGCGGAGTGAGGTCTCTTTTGCGGAAGTGATGAAAAGTTAATTTTAATTGACACCATGCAATCTACTCCCCCCCTCCGGTTTTTCACAAATAAATGTTATCCTCCTGTTCCAAGTTCCCTACAGTAGTCAGTTACTCAGGATTTTCATTTTGAGTAAAGCTGAGAGTTAGTCATTTAATTGTTTTGAATTATTAATCCCATTTGACTTTCCTTTAATTACTTTTTACTTGGGAACCTGAGAGAAAGTTAGGTAGGGAATTTCGGTTCCTGGGTTTTAGCCTCAAGGAAGCGGCTAAA
>JABASM010001976.1:0-12334 GCA_019776545.1 Brachystomella parvula | reverse complement strand
GACAAGGGGTAGGCTATGAGAGAGAGAGGAAGAGGATTGTATTTCATAATTTTAGAACGAAGAAAAAAATATTGTTAAATCGGTTCGAAGTTTAATTATTATAAAAAATATAGGCAAAAGAAGAAAATGATGAAAATAAATTCACATTTAGTAAACAATTAAAAATATTGTTCTGTTTCCAGTATGGGGCTACGGCTAAAGGCTTGGATATTTTAAGGCCGTGAAAAAGAGCAAATAATGGCGATCTTCAGGGGTACTGGTGCTATTTTAGACAAAATTCAAATGGCCAATTCTAAGGGTTTTTGTAGGAAAAATATTGCTTTTTGAAATAACTTTCGTAAAAATGGGTAATCATCGGATTCCCCAAACTGAGCGTAATTTAGAGCTACATGATGCAACGTTTTACGTTTTCGAAAAAACAGAATTTTCCTAGCGCTTAGAAATGTGGATTTTTACATGTTAATTTCCATAAGGATTTTTGGAAATCCGAGAAAAATTAAAGGCGGTCGATAACTTCAGAAAAAATAATGAGAAATGAGTGGATTGACGTTAGAGATCTTGCTTGGTTACCATCAGCGATATGGAAAAAAAACGAAATCCTTGTCAGATAGTAGTACCGTAAAATGTTCCTAAGCGGGACAGGTGGGGTAAAGAGGGACAGTGCCGAATTTCATCATTAAAGTAATTTTAATTAGTAGTTCCTTCTATAATTCTGACTGTGTACATTTTACATTTGTCAGCTAGAGCATGCTCTAAAGTTTAGCTTGCTCAGTTAGCGCAAATACAGAAAATGCTGGCTGACAAAAATTGAAAACCAAATGTACAATTTTCCCTAAATTGTAGAAAATCGAAAAAACTTTGCTCAGCTGGCTATGAAGCAGAGTGATTTCAGCCCCAAATTAAGTTTTAATGTATACCCAACTAAAAATGGTGAACACAGAGATTTTCACCTGTTAAGTTTTGACACTCGTGTAAGCTACAGGGTCGCTAAACTAACGAACAAGAAAAGGTGGGGTAAAGAGGGACAGCATTTTTACCTTTGGCTCGTCCTGATTGCTGGCTGTACGAAGCCAACGTAAGCTGAATTTTGCTGCAAAGCAGCTTACAGGAGTTCTAGGCACTTGCATCAGCTGTTATAACGTTTTCTACTGTTCACCAACGGTCAAATGCTGTTATTTTAGTGGCTGGCAAAGGTGAATTCAAAGAAGGGTGCTGAGACACCAGAAACTGCAGGCTAGGCATAAACATTTTAATTAAACTGACGGAATTTAGCTCGTCCAATGCACTGCTGCCTATTCAAAAGGAATGGGCTATCGGAAGGCGGTAAAATTCCGCATTCCGAAGTAAATCTGTCCTTTAACTACATCTCTTGCCGTCCACTAATAATTCATGCAACCTGCAACCAGTGCGAGTTAATTTTAAAAATGCGTTGATGGAGAAGCGATCAGGGGTATCAAATGATCCGGAACGATGTTCGAATTGATCAGCAATATAGACCTGTCGGATTTCTGAATTTCAAACTGAATTTAGGAGAACATCATACTTTTTCATCATTTTTGCTTAGTCAGCACACTGAAAACTTGAAAAACATGACCAAGGTACCTGCCGATTGCTTTGAAATGTCTTTCTACAGCCGCTAGGAACCACTTTCTACTCTAAAGTAGAAGAAAATTCGTAAATATCTTACTGTCCCTCTTTACCCCACCTTGGAAAATCCCAAAAAGACGGGGTTTTCGATTTTTCCTTCGAGCATAGGAAAGAATAAAATTCTGCTTCCGAAACTGATGTATACTTCGTTCGAGGCTGAACAATTAACCGCCTTAAAAAAATTTTTAGGTTGAACCGTTTTTTAGAAAATACAAAACAAAGGTGAAAACTGTCCCGCTTAGGAACATTTTACGGTACCAATTCTTTGAAGATGAACTTAATTCCACCCAATATTTTCGATCTGTATATGATTATGAACTCCTACTGGTATTGGTATTTGTTTAATAACTTGATTGATCTTGATTGATGGTATTCGATGAATTAGTATTTATGAAAAAGTAAATAGTAGTAAAAAGATATAGCGAAATAGAGTCAGCTGAGCATGTATAGATCGGTAGAAAATTATGGGCCGATTCTGATTCCTACTTATTGTATCCTTTATAATGCTCGATCTGTAGGAAAATAAAAAATATGATATAATTACATTCACTTCCTTCCATTGGTCCATAAAGTTTGTAGAAAAAAAAGAAAAAATGTATATTAAGTTCTAACCTGTTCCTTCATCATTCAGGCTCACTTTTCCCGCAAAATTGCTTCGCAGCAACATGCTGCTTCAAGTGATCCCACCTGGTCCAAGCTTTTCCACAGATCTCGCACTTATATGGTCGAACAACATCATGGATTCGCATATGACGCTTCAATGTGCTTTTAGCCCCGAAAAGCTTCCCTGAAATCAGTAGTATAAAACTTTAGTACAAATTATTGAGTTGACACAAGAAGTAGTTTCGTAATTTTCGTACCACACTTGTCGCATCCGAAGCTCAGTTGTTTTGAAACATGCTCGGCATCCTCCTCGCCGGATGATGGAAATGATATTTTCTTACTAGGTCGGACTTCGTTGTCGGAAGAAGAGTCTTCAATAAGTATTTCTGAGATTTTGGCACTTCCGTTCTCAAGTTTCCCACTGCTTCCCACATTTTCCGTTGCTCCGACTTCTTTTTCTTCGATTCCAACTCCATCCTCAGTTTTCCCGTCCTCTTCTACTTCTCCATCTTCTACATCCGTTTTAGCATCTCTGTCCCTATCCATATGAGCATCTCCATCCATTTGAGGAATGATATCTTCAGTGAGGAGTAATCCAGTTTCGATTTCCATGATTTGATGGCCTCCTTTGCTTGCTTCTTTTTCGACTTCCTCGATTTCAGACGCTTCGGTATCGTTCTTCCTATTTTCAATTTTCTTCGCCGGAATCTTTCTGCTGCCTCCGATCAATTTTTTCACGCAGGTGTTGAGAACAGGTACCACTTGTTTTAGGATAGCAACTTGCTTCTGCTGTTCTCTCTGAACACTCTCAACTTGGACCAGAATTTTTGCCGACGTGTCCAAGTTGGTTTTCATTTTCTTTTCCCGCAGATTGAATTCGTTTTCAGCAGCTCGGCGTTTTTCTTTCTCCTTGAGATTTTCTTCCTTTCTCTCGACGCGAAGTTCACCCAGAATCTTATCCTTCTCCTTGAGCTTCTCATTGAGCTTCCTGTTTTCATTGGCCAAGTCCGACCTTCTTTGTTTCTCAGTTTCATAGGACACGCGGATGTCAATCATATTTCTGCGGGTAGATTGGACTTCATTCTCCATTCTACTCAAACAGCGTTCGCTAATGGAAGAACCCCTGGTGGCTTGTAGTCCTGAACTTGAACTTTTCTTTCCCTTCGCTCGACCCTTGGGTTTTCTAGTGGCAGCGGATGATTTCGAACCCGTGTTCTTTGATTTATGCTGCTGCCATTTGAATTTACTGATACCGCTACTGCCTGCTACGGGTGAGGACCGTAATGGTGAAACTTTCTTCCTTTGGCTGGTAGAATTTTTCTTTGGCCCGTTCCTACTCTTACCATTGTTTTCACATGGAGACATGGAATCAGAATCAAGCAGAACTTTCGGTTCGTCGGAGTCATTTTCAGCTTCTAGAGGTGCCAGTGATTCCAGCTCGCTTAAAGACTCTGCATCCGCAACGGCTGGAGCCTCTGCAAAAAAAAAATTGAATTAAAAATGAGGGTTTTTAATTTTTATGGTCAGAACTACACCGTGTTCCGACAATTGTGTACTCAAGAATTTATTTCCTTTCTATTTAAATTGGAAAATCTTTATTCCGGATTTGAATTCAATTGAAATTGAAATTCGAAATATGGACTGGATTAGGTTTTAAGAGAGCAAAAGATGGGCTCAGATTGTAGCATAGCCGAAGACTTAGTCGAAAATTGAGGAAACTGAACTCTTGAATTCGAACAAAATTCATTCGGAGAATACTACAGGACTTCAGTATATTACATAGGCTTAATCAAACAATCCGTTCCGATTTGGCCCCGGATAACATCTTCTAACGTCTGCAAAGAATCGCTTTAGCTTGGCTCCATAATTTGTTTTGCCGAATTCAACATCGAGATGGCTTCGGTAGACGAATTCAGATAGGTACTGGTCAACTTGTTCTGAACACAAAAAAAAACTGTCAATTTCTTGGAAAAATAATTCGTTTCGAGACGCTGTAAATTATTTTAGTTACCATCGCTGCCACTGCGGCTTTATGACAACTTTAATCCCCAGAAGCGTTGCAAAAGTAGTAGGAAGGTAGTTTGGGGGTGTTTTTACTGTGTCCGTTCGTAACCTTTGCGTTATATCTGATATCACATAGTTTCAAAATCTGGCGCCGCAAACCTTTGTAATCTCACTCGGCGTACTATGGTAAAAGGGTTTTATGAAGTTAGGCAAGTCTAATCCCTAGACTTCTGTTGTCAAGACCTTACTGGACTGAATTTAAGGTAACCGAGTACGGGCAGAAATAAAGAAGTTTATTAAAGCGAAGCGATTACAGCTAACTAGCATAAACGTTTTTAACTCTCAGAAAATAGCAGGACTATTAAAGCGGAAAAAAGCGCGGACTTACTCTGGTCCCGAATTTTTCAAGACTATTTTTAAGAGAGAGAAGGCTAGGAGAACTCAGACTATAGTTTTGAAAAGACAGATTTAATTTAAATTTTATTACTGGTTCCCATACAACTCAAAACCACGCTTATAGCTCGTTTAAGTTATACACCCCAATATTATAGGAACACCCGTTTTGTAAACCGAACTTTAATAGGCCGCCTTTTCTCGCCAATATACTCTAGAATTCTGAAAGATTGGATTCCGGTTATAGTTGCTTCCGGTAAGCGTATGTCGATTTGTGGATTTTTAGGTTACGTTCTGGAGTAGCGGATGCCTATAGTGTTTGGGTTTGACAATTGTAGTGTGCCTATTATAGCGCCTAAGAAGTACCCAAAGGCTCTTGTCTGTATCCATACTGCCTATTTATCCTTATGCCACATGAAATACAAGTGGCGTTCAATTTGCTCGGAAAACATGGCTAAACATGGAAAACATGATTTTAAATAAAAAATCGGAAAACATGGAGGATAATTAAGTCCTCGAATTGCGATGTCATGTATGTCCCTGTTAATGCAGAGGATGTCCCGGTTCTACAGAATCACGTTTTGTTTCAGGGCTAATACTCTCTAGCACGGGTTAGTCCGATCTTCATAAAATTTGGAGAAGCTTTTCCGAAGGCTTTAAAAGGAACTGGGTTTACGTCTGGACATTTACCCGCAGGTCTGGTCCCCCACCACCCAGTTTCTTCAGGAGTTTCTGCTGTGGCAGCAGCGTTCTCCGGTTTGTTCAGAGGGCTAAATCCCGGTACGCTGTTTTTCCCGCAAACTAGTACGCAGTACGCATACTTGCCCTACACCCCTAGGTGTTTTGTAATGCCGGAATTCTCCGTTAATTAAGGAAAACCTTATTTGTGAAATACCATATGGCGCCGCTGAGAATTAGTAGGCTAATAACGAAGATACAACCACGGAGGCAGGTTCTCTGTCCTCCAATCCTCAAAGCACCACACTGTGCCAGTGCTAGTTTTACTTAGCTCAAGGGAATGTAAGGAACAAGGATGGTCACCCATCCAAGCGCCCTGACCCCAGCACACTGCTTAACTCAATGAAATCACGGGATATGAAACCACCGAGCCACCCTCTCTGGCTTCCGAAGGCTTTACAAATCCGAAAATCCACAAAAGGACCCCGGCACAATTGCGTTACGAAAGCCCACTGCAACTTTAAAAGAAACATGGCTGCCTTAAATCAGTTCTTAGCTTAGAATCGATTGGAGAAAACCGTTTTCCCAAAATTCGAAATGATTTAACCTCAGGAGGTAACTAAAGGTCAGCCGCTTGACCTCACACATCTGATACAAACGACACGTCGATCGAAAGGGCTTGTTCTCCTCATCCTAAAAATATACTACACTTGACCTTTTTAATGTAAAACATGGCCGTCAGACGCCCCCAAACCTTACGCTCAACATTGAATGACCCCTGGCAGCCATGGTTTACATTAAGAAGGTCAAGTGTAGTATATTTTTAGGATGAGGAGAACAAGCCCTTTCGATCGACGTGTCGTTTGTTCAGATGTGTGAGGTCAAGCGGCTGACCTTTAGTGACCTCCTGAGGTCAAATCATTTCGAATTTGGAAATACGGTTTTCACCAATCGATTCTACGCTACAAACTGAGTTAAGGCAGGCATGCTTCTTTTAAAGTTGCAGTGGGCACCTTTCGTAATGTTGTTGTGCCGGGGTCCTTTCTTCAATCCTACTTAAAACTCGCCACGTAAGATTTACTTTTTAATTCTGGTGTCTGTTTAATTTCTAATTGGCTTCTTTACTGCCCTTTTTATGTTACACAGTGTCATAAATTATTTTCAAGTGAATAAGCCAGTTGAGTTGGACGACTGAGCCATGGCACGCGCCGAGGTCCGTTGTACCCATAGTTATTTGCATGTCAGAGAAACTTAGTGAAGCCGCAAGAATCGTACATACTTCTTTTTAAGTGGCTAGTGAAAGCTAAATTATTTTATTGAATTTCGGAAACGGGAATTAGAGGTTTAAAAAATTGAAAAGTCTTCGTGAACTCAATACTGAAAACTGCTTAGCACGCTATATCGAGTGTCTTTTAGGTTTTCGATGTGGAGTCGCTAGGATTATTTCTTTTTCCGATCCATCGAAAAATACCATACCGATAATCATGATTTCAGAAAAATCTTTCGTACTTTTGGCCTTGACATGCGAATTAGGAAGATTTGTTTTTCCATTTTACTGGGATAGCAAGGCAAAAATCTTCAAGCACCGCTTTGTCAATTCAAAATGGAATGAAATAGAACATCTCACTTGGCAATTTTTGAGTCTTGGTGGAATAATAGGGGGAACAGTTTACGCTGTCTTGGTTGGTGGACTCATTGTTTTTGATAGCTCATTGTCGGAAGCTGAGATTGTGCTGGCAGCCTCACAAGTTGCTGCTGGATTTCTCACACAACCAATACATGTTCTAATTTATTTTTCAAACAGGGAAATCGTTAGCTTTCTTAACAACTTATACCATCTGGACCGCATATCCCGTAATTTAAAAATGTCCAGATTTCAGTCGTTTATTTAACAATAATATAGTTTTTCATTTAATTTTTTTAGATCAAGTATTCAATACAAAAGCACCAAAAAAGGACTCGCTTTCTCGGGTCACGGAGTTCTTACTTTGGGTGGCGGTTATGAGCATAATTGTTCTGCTTCCTGTACTCTTGTACGGTGCTGAGGTAGGTGCTCCTTTCCTTAGGCTCTTCAAGGGGTCCAATGTATTTTGGACAGCACTGAACCTCTTGCCACTCTACTTACTCGTTGCGCTGAAATGGATCGCTTCCGTATTTATCATTCAGTTGATTCTATTGCATCTTAACACCCTCAGCATGTGGCTCACGGAAATGTCAACAGAAAAGTAAGCTTAGTGGTTTGGGGGAATTTATTCTGTTTAATTTTGCTTAAGCTAACTGAGGAAGGCATTAAATAGATTCCAAATTTATCATATGTCTGTCCATTCGTTTCTTCCTCTTTCTCTAATAAGATTTCAATCTCTTAAGCTTTCCAAAACTGACAAAAAAAAATCCGAATTTCATGGCCGTACATGAGTCTCCAAAATTTCAATGCGGGGCATGATTCTTTAGCCATGTCCACTCTCTTATTTGTTGTTTTTGAAAAATGAGAAACACGTTTCGGTTTGTAAAAGTTTCAAAAAAAAATATTTAAAAGTTCTGAGAATTTAAAAAACTTTGTAAGCATGCGCTCAAAAAATGATCAAAGTCTAAAAAAGTTTTAACGAATTAACGAAAGTCCCAAATATAGTTCTATCTTTATTTTCAAAAACTCGAGAAAAAACAGCTGAGATGAGATTGACTGAACGAGTAGCTCATGCAAGATTTTAATTTTGCATTACTTTGGCAGAGTTTCAGAAACGCGGAATGTGAAGCGAGGAAACTATTACCGGCTCTACCGCCGTCATCTAATTCTGCACAGAGCTGGGATGGATTTAGTGAGGTACCTGGTCGTTTACATTTTACCATCAGCAGAAGCCTTCATTATATGCACAGCATTTGCAATGATTCGGTTTTCAAAGTCAGTGCTCCAGAACATTGTGGTTTATGGCTTACCTGGAGGCTGTGCCATTTTCGTTTTGTACAGAGTAAGTTCCATGATAGTTGATCTTACTCATGCTTCGGTAAGATTTTGTGAAATAGAATATTCCAATAGGAATAAAATCTTCAGAAAGTTAGAGAAGCAAATTGTCAAGTCTTTAAGGCCCATCACGGTTACCGTTGGGGGTAGCTTTACGTTTTCTCCAACCAGTTTTTTAGTTATTATGAACGGAGTTATAGTTGATAACCTCATAACATTACTTTTAATTTATTAAAATCAATAATATTCCTAGCCCTCCTGCTGTGCCACTTTTACCTGCTACACCAATTTGCCATATGAGAGGTTGAGGGCAAGAACGATATATCTTCAGACGCCACTCAAGAGAAAGAGAAGAAAGGAGAATGCTGTTTCAATGGAAAAACCAAAAACTCAGTTGAGTGGAGTTTTGAAGATATATCGTTCTTGCCCTCAACCCCTCATATCTGAAAGCGAGGGGAATGTCCGTTGTCAACCTAGTTTGTTGGTTTGCCCACAGCAGTAGCACTGGGGTACTACATGGTTATCTTAGAAGTTAATAAACTAATCCTGTAGTATATGCAAATAAATTTGGAACAAAAATAAGAAAGTGGTAAATTCTTGCCTCCTACCCTACTATAAGAATGCTTGGGAACCCTAAATCACAGAATGAGGAAAGTGAGTGCTTGGTTGCTGGAACGGCGGCGGTCAGCAAGACGCAAACTAAATCCTTTTGAATTCTCCCTTGTATTTACACCTGACAGGAGTACGCAAGTCAGAATAGGAGCAGAGCCTCTCTGATAGGTTACAATGATAGAATGATAGGAAGTACTCAAAACCAGCTCCAACTTTTGTATAGGGCCAAGGGCCCTGTCCTTAGGGGCATTGACCCTAAGTGACCCACACAGGTCACCAAAGGTCAGTCCCTGGACCTAATGGATTCAGACAAGTGAGACGTCAGTCGAACGAGCTTGATCTCCTGATTTTAGAAATATATCATACTTGTCATTTTTACCTGAAACATGGCCGCCAGAAGCCATTAAGTGCTAGACGCAAATTTTGCGACCTTTGGCGGCCATGTTTCAGGCCAGAAAGGTCAAGCATGGTGTATTTTTAGAATCAGGGGACCAAGCTCAGTCGGCTGACGTATTGCTTGTCCGTGACCTTTGGCGACCCCCCGAGGTCACCAAAGGTCAGCGCCTCACTTTGGCTCTGTTCAAAAGTTGGAGGTACTTGTGAGTACTACTTGTCAGCCAAGTGTCATTGAAATGCATGGGAGAGGCTCTGTTCCTATCCTGACTTGCTTATACTTCTTTACTAGAACTTCTTGTTAATATTTTCGAACACTTCAGGACGTTAATCCTAACTCAATTGTAGTTAATCCGTAAGGGTGTATTACTTGTTTCTGGCCTTTCAGGCGAAACGAAGTTGTGAGCTACTTTAGGTTGCAAAATCCAGATCTATCTAAAACCAGTATCACACCTACTCACCACAGTTGGGCAGGAATTCGCTCGAATGAGCAGTGTAGTTACATAACTTTCTATTCAGGCCTAAGTTTTTCTTCCGTTGGTTTTCGTTTTGCGTTTGTAAAGAAACAACTTGAAATAATGAAAAACTGCTTGCTGAATTTAAATTATAGGTTTCTTGCATCTGCCTATATCGGTAGAGTTTTCGTTTTCTACTAGTACGAGAATGTTTTGTGCTAGGAGGGCATGGAGTGTGGTGCCCCTAATTCTCAGTCCGGAGAAGTGGTGCCCTTGTATTCTCATCACATTCTGCAGGATCTCCTTCCCAGCATAAAGCAGGCAACTACCAGCCGATTTTCTTTTGACAACAGTATTCATGATAATAAACCGTACAACGGGTGTACGAAATAGCGCGAATATGATATATGAGATATAAAAGAGAAAAGAAGAATATGAGATGTATGAGGTGTATTAGGTATAGCGGGTGTATATGATGACACACCAGGCCCATAAGCACATATGCACCATAAGCCCATATGCACGTATGCGCCATAAGCCCATCCAACAATTTAGATTTTGCTTAGTTTGTGGTCTGGACCACGATTTTAAGCATGAAAAACACAATTGATTTAGAAAATTTTTTTACTATAATATCCGCTATTTACCTATCAGACCAACCATCAAAAAATGTTGGGGGGTAACAACAGAAAAAATCGAAAAACCATTCGAAAACCCGAAATTCATAATTTTCTGCAAAGTGAGTTTTTTTTTGTTGTGATGATGATGACGAGAGGAGGTGGCTATACCCTCCCGTTCATCTCATTCATGCATTCGACTTTGCTTTAAGAAGGCGATGGGTGGGGAGAGGAATTGTGGAGACAGTTTTTTTCTGCTGCTTTCCTTCGGCGGAGCCGTCGTCCTTCCCTCAACCTCGACCTCCTTCTTCGTCTTCGGCTCATGCAAATTATAAGAAAAAAAAAGTGGCGTGGATTAAGAAAGCAACACCAACGGACGCAAATTCCAATTAGGAGATTTTGTCTCCTCATCATCCTGTCATTTAATTTTCGGAGTTGAAGGGGAAGGCTATCGAATTCACAATTTTCAATCTCCCTACCCTTAAAATGTTACGTCTGTTAACATAGAGGAGACTTTACTCGGAGCTCATCTTCTCCGAAATTCGAAATCGGACAAAAATTTTATTTTTGTACCATAATTTTCGTTGATTCGATGACATAAAGCTAAGTTAAAAATTTATGGGGGTCGCAGCAGAAAAAATTGAAAAAAAGCTGAAAATGAAAAAAATGGATTTTTCTGCGGAGGTGTGAGTTTTCGCCTGATGATGAGGGAACAAGGCTGTCTATTCCTCCGACTCGGGCGTTGTTGGGCTTGGAGAAGGAAACAGGTGGGATAAAACAGTTTTTTTGCAGGTTTTTACTCCCTCAGCGTCGAGTCGTCCTTCCTCCTGCGTCAGGCTAGGCTGTTTCAGCTAAAGTAATGGGAAGTGGCGTGGTTCGGATGAAACACATTTCGATTGCTTGACATGATCCTGTCAATCGTCATAACCGTTCACTGTCCGTCATTTTCCACGTTTAGTGTTTCAGCTGCAGTCGTTTTTGCTTAATTCTACGTTTGTGATTTTAATCACCATTTTAGGCATGATAAACAAAGGACCCCGCCACAATAACATTAGGAAAGTGGAGCCATACAACTTCAGAAGAAGAGTTGTGTCCTGAACTCAGTTTTCAGCATAGAATCGACTGGTGAGGGTCCTTTTTCTAAATTCGAATTGGTATGACCTCAGGAGGTTATAGGTTAGGTAGTTGACCTCACGGATCGCGGCAATCTATACGTCGATCAAAAAAACTTGGTTCCTTGATTCTAAAAAATACTATACTGCTTGACTTTTTAATGCAAAACATGGTCGCCAGAGCAGAGGCTTCCAACATTTACGCCAAACATTAAATAACCTATGGTGGCCATGTTTTGCATTAGAAAGGCCCTTTCGATCGAAGAACCACTTGCGACCCTTGAGTTCAATTACCTGACCTTAAATGACCTCCTGAGGTCAAATCAATTTGAATTTGGAAACATTATCCTCACCAATCGATTGTAGGCAGAAAATCCCAAATGAAATTCAAAATCATAATAATCATAATCGCGTCTCACTCTTAACGGGGGGGGGGGGGGGGGGGGGAGGATTTGTTAGTGAGGCCGTGAGAACCTCGGGTGCAAGAGGTCACGGTTGCAAGCACTGCTTAAAGAAAGTTATCCTCCACCTATTAAGGAGTATTAAGACTAGGCCCGGATTTTATACCCATGTACCAAAACGCGAGGCCGGGTTCGAGCCTCCCTTATCTGTACACCAGCCCCTAAAGGAAAGGCAAGCCGGGATTCTAAACAAATGCGAGGTTTCGAATCAGGACCAAAGAATGGTGGAGGCAAGGCTTTTCTTAAACGGCGCTTACAAATGTGACCTCTGACCTGCCATTTCACACGGGTCGGTGACCTCTTTAGTGACCTGTGCGCTTGGAGTGTAACTCACAACCCCGATCTACGGATCCAACATTGGACATGGGGGTCTTGGAGGGTGGTTTCCAAGTGCGCTCAT
>JABASM010001975.1:0-12335 GCA_019776545.1 Brachystomella parvula | reverse complement strand
GATAAGCAGTTATCCTTTGCAGCGTCGTTTTCGCTGGGGTTTCGCAAGTGAAAAATGGTATTTCATTAGAAAAGCATGCTAAGTGAGCCTGCCAAGTTTCAGATGTTTTCGCTAGCGCGTTTTAAACTTATCCTCTTTTTTTATTCGGTTAAAATCGAGAGCTTACCCTGCATTTCCTTAGCGGTTTGGAGCCTGAGTAATGTATCGAGGAATGTCGGTAATAAATTGCTGAGCTTGCCCAGATTTTTATGGGAAATTTAACATGATACACTTCGTGAATCTTTTACATTTTAGGAAGGAGGAATCAAGCGGCTCGCCCTCATCCATGGCGGAATGGATAGTAACACACAGGCGTCACTACACTTTCTTTTGCCATTTGAACAGCATTTTCGGGGAAGTAATAGCACCGGTTACTGTGAACTACAGCATTTCTACTATGGTCGTCATTCTTACCATTGTTATCAAGAATAAGTTCAATGCTTCCTTAGCAGTAGCATCTATTCTCTACGCAGTGTTGATTTTATCTGTATTACTCATTGTATTAGGTCAAGCTTCGAAAATTACCAGCACCATGTCTGATACCCTCCACAACAAATTTAGGACGTTAAGTACCAGGAGAAGCTTATCTGCAAAAATGCTGAAAAGCTGCCGACAGCTGAAGTTAAAAATTGGGAATTTTCATTACGCTGACTGGTCTGCCATATCTCTTACCTTGAATGCAATACCCGACTACACTGTAACACTTATTCTTGGAGCTACATGGGTATAACCATGCTACCCAAGTAGCAATAGTTGTCGTAGAACTCAGTACGACGTCTCCTTGTTGGCTTAGAAAAAACTCCTGGTGGAGTAAGTCTTGGTTAGCCGTCGTGTTGATCTCACGTTCATTTCAGATGAAGTAGTAGATCGGTAAGTCGACTCGAGTAAATCAACGGGGAGGCTACATGACTTCAAAGTGTTGATTTCAACTCTGATGCGTTTTGTAGCAGTTAATCTCAATGTTTTTTTTATGTTGGAAGATGTTCAGATTTGTTTTAAGAGAGGGAGCCTTTGTAGATGCTTTGGATACAAATTCTTTGAACTTGAGGTTTTCTCTGAGTTCTGCCAGTTGGGCAAGAACTCGGAGAAATTACTTACATATAACTCTGATCTCATCCCAAAAAGCGAAAACTGTAAACATTTATTTTAATTGGTGGAATAAAAGTCAGCCATAAAACCATATTTTAATTAGCATATTAGAATTAAAATAAGCGTCACCTAAAATTATCAACTAAAAATTCAAACTAATAATTTTGCTAAGCAAGGAATCTTGGTCTGAGCGTTAACTGGTAATAAACACCGCGCTTACCCTTAAACTATGCACATCATAAATTGGGTGTCGCCACAATGAAAAAAAAATCCCAATTCTTTTGACTTAGAGATTCGTAGATTTTTGCATAAAAGAAGGCAGCCCTAAGCTCTAATGTTGCACATGAGGGAAGTGGTGGTGCGAGGGCGGGGGGCACAGAAATAAAAAAATTTAAAATATTTTTCAGCAGCGGACTTTATATTTGATTCAATTTTTAAATTGCATTTTTAGATATTATCGTGCAAAATAAACAGATCGTATAAGAGTAAGAGTTTTAGTTCAGAAATGACTTCGCTGCCCTTTTTGTCAAATTATATCTTAAAGAAAACAAAACAACCTATGAGCAGTAAAATCCTTGAAAAGGCTGCTGTGTACTAGTTTGAAAGATGCTCCTGGAAGGTTTTACCAAGGTCGTGAAACAAAGGACTTTTCACCATCTTACTTGATTCCCTTTGTGCCCCTCTCTCATACAAAAATAATGCTAAACCAGTCTTAACCTTATATTAATTCTCAGCAATTCCTTATTCTCGAAAGCTTAAAAAACAAATGTAAACTTTGCTCTACAAGAGCTGCTCTTGAATAACGTTAGTTGGAGAAAACAAAAATACTACTACTAATCCAAGAATACGCTTTTAAGGCTCTCATTTGCATCTCAGCCCAATTCCTTACCCAAACCAGAGAAAGAAATGCATTCTCGCCATCGCGTTGTGTTCAACAAACTTATTGGTTTGGCTTTCTTTGAAAAAAAGTTAATTTACCTAATAGAGCTTACTCATGATTCAGGCCAAACAAAAAAAAGTAAAGAAAATGAGCTACATTTTAAATTCTTAATACCTAAAGTGAAATTCAAGGGGGGGGGGGGTTAGTTTTCCCTTGTTCTTTTGGGATTACTCTTAATTAGACCCTTTTCCTAAGTAACAAAAAGGAAAACGATCCTTCTCTACCAGCCCTACTCTATCGGTGCATGGAGCGTAGTACCTTTTGGGTACTTATCTGCAATTCTTTTTTTTTATATATTTTCAAGAAAAAAAATAGAATCATTACATTCATCTGGTACGAAATTCAGGTCAAATTTTTACGAAATACGAAATTAATTATTGATGTAGTATCAGTCTGAAGTTGTGACAAAATACCATTTTTCTAATGGAAAGAGATTAGAAACAAGCTACAAGACTGATGCTAAAATAAGATTTCTTCTGACTTCAAATTTCAATTAATTTGTTGTTGCCATTTTGAGCAACGTTATCTGTTCGAGATATAACTGATTCGTAAAGCCCGAGAGGATTTTTCAAGTCTTATGAGTAAGATTTGTAGAAATATAATTAAACTGGTGAACGATGAGAACTTTTTTTCTAATGCAATCTTATACTACTCGAAAACAGGAAAGCAAAAAATTAAATTCCTTAATACTGGCTCTACGGATTTGAAAAAATAACCAGTGAATCTATGTATTGTTACAAAACGTTCTGTCAAGTCTCCAGTGACCTTTGTAAAATGGTGTGGATGTTACAGGGATTTTAAGAAAAAAATTTTACCCGTGCTAGCAAGTGTTAGAATAAAAGAAAGCAGGTGAAAGTCATGATTTCGGCAACGAATAACAGAAAAACGGCTCACCCGAAAAAAGTTAAATTTTCAGGACTCATTCAAATTGGTCTGGCCTAACCGTTGACATCATCAACTGCAAATAGCGAACGATTAAACCCGGTTACGGTGCTATTTATAGCACATTTATTTCTTCGGAGAAAAGCTAAGGAGATGACTCGTCAACATGATCAAAAATTAGCATGTCAATTATTCGCGATCAGGTGTAATCTCTCATTATTTCAGTTGATGATGTATTTGCCTAATTCTGACCAATTTTAATGCATCCTGAAAATTTGGCGTTTATCTGGTGAGCCATTCTGCTGCTATGCATTATTCCAATCAGGAGATTCGCCTGCTTTTTTTCATTCTACCATTTTACCAGCATGAGGAAATGGTTTTTCTTAAATTCCCTGTAACATTAACACAGATGGACCAAGGCTACTGGAGACTTGACAGAACTGTTTTTAACAAAATTTTTTTTTTTTTTTGAAACCATAGAGCCATTAACAAAGAAGTTAGTTTTTTGCTTTCCGGTTGCCCAGAGGTATAAAAGTGCATTTGAAAGAGGAGTCAAAGGAAAACTTTCAAATGCATTCAACACAAGAAAACCTAAAAGCCAAAAATCTAACTTCTTCATTATTGGCTCTACAGTTCTAAAAAAAAACCTGTGAATCTGTGTAATGTTACAAAAAGTTCTGTCAAGTCTCCAATGACCTTTGTAAAATGGTGTGGATGTTACAGGGATTTCAAGAAAAATTTTTCACTCTTGCTAAAGTGTTAAAATAAAATAAAGCAGGTGAAAGTCATGATTTGGGTAACGAATAGCTGCAAAACGGCTCACCCGAAAAAAGTAAAATTTTAAGGACTCATTCAAATTGGTCTGACTTAACCGTCGACATCATCAAATGTAAATAGGAAACGATTAAATGCGGTTGCCGTTCTATTTGGAGCACATTTATTTCTTCGGAGAGAAGCTAAGGAGATGACGCGTTAACATGATCAAAAATTAGCATGTCAATTATTCGCAATCAGGTGTAATCGCTCGGTATTTCAGTTGATGAGCTAGAAACCCCGTCACAGAAATATGCAATCATCTACAGGTGACCTTAAATTTGTAGGCAGTGTAATTAAAGCATTTCAAAATTTCCCTAATTATGTAACCTTGTCTTCCAGAAATTACTGTTTGAAATTACTGTATCTATTACTGAAGTCTGAAATCGGAAGTTAAGCTTGAACCCTAGTTGTTTTTATTTACTTTCTAGCTTTTCTCTAAAAATAAACTCCAAGTTGAAGACCTCATTTTAAATCCTTGTTATTAAATGAAGAAGCAAGTAGGTTAACATAACCGACCTTCACCCAGCCAAAAAAAAACGCTTCAGAAATGAAGGTTTCCTTTTCATAGTATTTTACTATTCCAGTAGTTCAAGTGCGTTTGCCTTGACTCAGCGTCCAAAGGCCTTAATTACCTCCAAAAAGAAAGGATAAATTGAGGAAGATCAAAAAAAATATTTTTAACCACAAATTTTTTTCTTCCGTAGTGTAAAGTTTTCTCTGTTGATTTGGGTAGTTTTATTTAAGGAATTTAAGCGATCCTCGAATTTGGGATTTGTTTTTCAACATCCAAGAAAAAGAGGAGTAGAAGGGAGGTCAGGCACTACCCTCAGTGCAGGTTTAAAAGCCATGGGAAGAAGTAATCCTGGTACCCCAACTGGCAAAAAGGTTTACAGTAAAAGGCATCTCCGCAGAAAAATTAATTTCGAAATTCAAAAAACTCTTTCTTTAATTACACCACGAAGTTCTCATTCAACCCCCCCTGAACCAGCCGGTGCTGAAAGAGAAATAGATGAAGAGGCACACCCAAATTTCAATGTGGAAAGTGACGCCGAAGAATTGGGGGATAGTGATTACGTATATTCGAGTGATGAATATGATGAATTTGATCCTGAATACGGGTTTGATTTAAAAAGTGAATTACGAGGCTGGGCTCAAAGCTCAGGTGTGACCCAATCAGCACTTGGTTCCCTGCTTAAAACATTACGTAAGCATGAATGCTTTAAATCGCTCCCAAAAGATCCTCGAACCCTGAATAAAACTCCGAAAAACACCCCTGTGAAAAAAATTACTCCCGGATTTTACTGTCATTTCGGGTTAAAAAAAAAACTGAAAGAGCTCATTGTTAAGTGTAACGCAAAGGAAGTAACAATTCAAGTGAACGTAGACGGCCTTCCTCTTGCTAAAAGTAGCGGATCCCAATTTTGGCCTATACTTGGGTTTGCAAAAGAACTGAGCTCTCAAGTTTTCGTGATAGGAGTCTACCATGGATCTTCGAAACCCAAAAATGCTTCTGAACTTCTTGAAGATGTAGTAAAAGAACTTGAAGATATTTTGTTGAATGGGATTGAAGTAAATCAAAAATTAGTGAAAGTCAAATTAAATAGTTTTGTGTGTGATGCTCCAGCAAGAGCATTTGTGACAGGAACAATAGGTCACAACGGTTACTACGGTTGTTCAAAGTGTATGACACACGGTAGCTACGTAAGCCGCAGAGTCACATTTCCACAAATCGACGCAAATCTCAGGACAGATGCCTCTTTTCGAGCTAAGGTCAATGAAGAGTACCACAAAAATGCAACGGTGATAGAAAAGCTTCCCATTGATGTAGTGAAAACTATTCCTTTGGAGTACATGCATCTAGTGTGCCTTGGGGCTATACGAAAGTTGATCAGACTTTGGATGAGAGGACGAGTGAGCGTCTTCAGACTATCCAGTACGCAGGTAGACGCAATCTCAGGTGTGCTCGCTACCCTTGCTCAGTTCATCCCGTCTGATTTCTGTAGAAAGTCCCGTTCTTTGAGAGAAATAGACTTGTGGAAAGCTACAGAGCTTCGATTATTTCTTCTTTACACGGGGATGGTGGCTTTGAAAGGAGTACTTCCCAAAGAACGTTACGAACATTTTTTAGTCCTTTGTGTTGCTATCTATATCTTGTGCAGTGAGGAGCATTATAAAGAACATAATAAGTATGCGGAAAAATTGCTAAAGTGTTTTGTGCAAAATTTTGGCAAACTCTACGGTGAGGAACACGTGTCATTCAATATCCACGGATTAATACATCTAGCCGAAGACGCAAATAATTTGGGACCACTGGACAGTTTTAGTGCATTTAAATTTGAAAATAAATTGGGAATGATGAAAAGGCTTATTAGGTCTCCAAATCAACCGCTTCAACAAATTCATCGAAGGCTTTCGGAAATGGATGCCACTCCGAAAAAAGAACCAGTGAAACAAGATTTATCACATTCATTACATTTTAATGGACCATTAATCTCTGAAACTAAAAATCCACAGTTCAAAAAGCTAAGCGTAGCATGTTCCGTGATCCAGGCACCAGCACAGCAAATTAAGTCAACAATAAGCAACAGCGTCTGCGTGCTAAGCAATGGGGATATTGTGAAAGTGTATAACATAGCTACCTGTTCCAAAACATCTGAGAAAATTATAATTGGAAAAAAATTCACCGGATCAAAAGACTTCTTCACTTCCCCATGTCCTTCATCTGTGTTTGGAATTTTTGAAGTGACAGGTGAAAAAAAAACATTTCAGAGTTGGCCCATTAGTTCAATAAAGCGGAAATGCTGTTGCTTTCCCTCTGGCAAGAACTACGTCATTATTCCTCTTTTGCACAGCGACACCAGCGAAAAATAAGGTAAATAAAATTTTTTCGAAAAAATCCCATTAACATCCCCTTAATTCAATAGAATTAAAGGTAGCATTAAAGGTGAACTGAGGCATAGGAAATAATCTGGCCATTTTTGTTTAAAAAAAAATACTGAAAATTTTTAGAAAAGCAAAATGAACACATGGATTATATTTTTTAAACTTTTTTTTTTCTTGACCCTACAGTTGATGAATTTATTTCGCTGCAGCAGCTATGTGCTTTTCAGCAACAAAAAGAAGAAGAAAAAATTGGTAAGACCCAACAACACAATCTGTAAAAAAATATCAAGAGAATTAAGAGATCTTAGAAATCCTTGAGATCATTAGCTTTACAAATTATAAGGACTTAGGAACCTCAAAGATTTCTTATAGACAGCAAAAGAAGCCTCAGACATCGTGGGTTGTCTATTCGTCTTAAGGGTAATAAAATCCTACAAGGACTCGAAAATCTCCCTTTGACTCTTTTTTGACTCCACCTTGGGGTCGAGGATACTTTACTTCACGAGAATTTTCTACATCAAGCTATTTTTCTTTCATTGTGATTTCCTTTGCCTACGCCGTCAAAATATCCTCACTCTCAGATTTCTACACCCTCATAAACTTTTAACGGCTTATTCTGTCCCAAGCCTTCATAAGGAATTTTTGAGCTTTCTGGATTGAAACCGTTAAAGAAAGCTTTTTTCAGACCGTCCCACAGAGTACTGAGAAAATAATTCCGATTCTGCAGTTAGTCTTCCATTCCCTTTTCCAGAGTGAACAAGCAATCAGAATCAGAGGCAAAATCAAAACTGCAGATTCACAGCATTTTTTTTTTTTTTTGCAGAAAATGTTCGCAATTGTGAGATTCATCCAGGATAATGCTATTGCTGTAGTTCCGAAATGCTGGATGCTGCCAAAAAAGTGTTACTGGCCTTCTAAAAAGTACACAGATCTGCAAAAAATAGCTGCTGCGAAAAATTCAAAACCACCGGACTCCACTTATCAGCTTTATAGGTACAAGCTGATCAAAACTTTTAGTAAGTCCAAGTTCAGCATTTTCTTTCTTTTTTTTTTCATTTGTTTTAGTATAAGCTCCCAGTTAACTAAACAAGTAAAATATTTTTTATAAGGCAACGCGGAAGTAAAAAAATGATTTTACCTTAGCATTATTGCTGAGCGTTTAGCATAAAAATCAGGTGCCTGGCTGCTCGATTTACTTATTCCTTTTTTCTTGTTTTTGTAACAGAAACCTGGCCTGAGGCCAGGCAGAATCTAAGACGAGCTGAAGACACGTCGGATTTGAGTGACAACAATGGTTCCAATAGACGGCGTAAATTTGAAAATCCAAAATTTGCTGAAAGTGATGAATCGGATGCAAAATCTCGTCCCGTAAAACCTCGTCGCAAGAAACGGCCAAAGAAACAAGTCTTAACCCTGCCACCGAGGTTCCCAGGCCGAAAAAAGCAAAGCTGCCCGCCTCAACCCACCAGCCTTTCAAAGAACTTAGTGGCCATTCCAACTTTTCCTCAGCAAAATCCTGTTGATCCTTTTTTCGTTTCAGTCGATCACACTTCCTTAGTTAGCCAGCAAAATGGAGATTTGGATCCTGAGGACGATGATATTCCACAAAGTCCGCCTGCCAGCCCCTCGTTCAGCATTACTGAGGTAAATATTTAGGCCTTATTACCAATTTTTAAACCAGCGTAATGTTTCTACAATACAACATTACAGGAACACCAAATGGAGGGTCTGCCGCCGCTCACTATTGTTCGGCATGATGCAGGTGCTTTCCAGCAGACGGCATCAAACACTCCAGCTCATACTAGAGCCATCCCTGGACCTTCACATCAAGTACTAAATCGTAACCAATCTAGGAACGAGGTTCCTGCAGTACAGGATGGTAAATCATTTATACAGTTTATGCAGAGCGTTGTGATCAGAGGATTTAATTCCTTTACTCTTACTTTAGAATTTCAGAAGTGGGTCGTAGGGACCTTAATTGGAATGAAAGTCAACCAGGATCAAATTCAAGCAAAAGTGGATTCGGTGGAGAGAGGATGCGGGCCCAGCCCCTTATCTCGCCAAAAAAGCAATGTTGCTCTTCCTGAGCTTCCGACTTCCCGATCTTGGGTGTTGGATGAATTAGATGACAACATGAGGTCAAACGCCGATTATCGTGATGCAGTGGTATGCTAAATTACACAGCATTTCGGTTATAAACTTTCATCTTTTTCAACTGAGCATTTTTACTTACCTCTAAAGCAAAAAAATACACTTTTTTAACAGTAATTAGAGATTCCTATTTGCTTGATTTTCCTAAGGTCACAAAAGTGAACTTTATAACTTTTAAAGGTGTGAGGTTCAAAATGTTTGGCGCCAAATTGGCAATGAGCTCTTTGCAAATGCCGTATAAAAATTTTAATACAGAAACCAGCACTAATATTTTATTATGCAAAATTCTGCGTCGCCCTAGCCAAAGTTTTAGTTAATATTTTAACTTGATCCTTAACTAAATTTTTTCTGCTTTGCAGTATGCTGTCTTGTACCGCAAAAACAGTAGCGATCCCTTCAAGGCAGTTGACAACATGATGCGAAAACTACTTACTGATGAACTGGCTCAATCCTTAAGCTTTCTTGGACAGAAGGGAAATGATGATTTCTCGAGATACACGTTCAAGGATATTATAATGGGTAAGCGGCTGGATATAACTTTTGAAATGAGCGTTGGGTTTGAATAGTTTGTGTTTTTTGCAGACATCCTTGAAAAAACCGTCGGCAAACAGCAGATGCTCAATGATGACTTGCTTCGCCAATGGATGATGAGATATTTCAAAAACTCAAAAAGCAGGATCAAACAGCAAGCAGCCAGAGCTGCTGCTAGAGCCCCATGAACAAAGTTCCCTCTATCATAAGACTTGATTAACGGACTCATTTACTAAGCTTAAGATTCTTAAGCCTATATGACCTGAAATTTTGAGCTAATAACTTGATAGGCATAAGCGGATGTATTAATTTTAAGTCTTAGCCTTTTGATCTTATTTAATACCAAGAATTACTCGGTATGCACAAGCCTAACTTTGGACTGAATAAGAAATACGGTAATAATTTAAGTTTTAAATTTTGCTTAGATTAATCAATTTTGATCATGATCATTTTCAATTACTACAGAGGCGCATGCCTAACTTTGGACTAAATAAGCAATAGGATTGTTAGGATACTGTTGAGATTTTTATTGTTAGGATTTTCCAGCAACCCTCTTAATTTTAGTCGAAATAATCTTGAAGACGGCATAAGCCTATCCCAAACTTTTCACTAAATGCAAGTTAAATTTACTTATTTTAGGTTTCTAGCATCTTGGTTTTAGTCAAGACCTTTTTGAATTGCTTTGTAGCCTTATAGAAAAATTTTAATTAATGGTATAGCAAATGTATACTTTTAGATTTTATTCTTGCTGAGGAATCCCAACTGCAAAAATGAAACTTAATCAAGACTACTTGATAAGGCTGTATCAAACTTTTGACTGACTTAAGCGCAGAATTATTATTGTAATTAGCCTCTTGAATTTAATCAAGGTTATTTTGAATTACTTTATTGGCATGGGCCTAACTTTGGAATGAATAGCTATGAATGAATAATTAGTTAATTAAGTTAATCTGCAAAACCAAGCATTGTTTGAATCTTTTTGAAAAATAAATGCAAAAAACCCAATAATACTTTTGTAATTCGTGAAGCACAAAACTATTTCTGCGCAGGCGGATTCACTTTTTAGTAATGGAGGGGAGTACGGGGGGAAGGGAGGAATGACACAACGAAGAGGTAGGGAGGAAGTCTGCTAGACTTCAGCAGTGTGATCTTACGTTGACATTATGTGGATGGAAAGTCGGAGGACATCGGTGTATCTACACTACGTCATTTTCACCTCAACCCACTTCTCTCGGTTTCCAGTAGACTTACCCGGTTGACGTCATTGTAGTTCACCGGACGTCATGTTAAAATGAATTTGTTTGTTGGGTATAGTGTATTGAGTTGAGTATTTTAGCTCATTAGGAGTTTTGGCTTTGGCATAAAAACGCAGATGGCAAAAGCGGTCTTCTCACCATTTTACTATAGCACGGTCTGGCCCAAAAATTTCAAAAAATAGGATTTATGGAAAATTGGTTTTTTGCATTTTAAGTACCTTCAATAGTACAGGACTTTTGCGCAAATTTCAATTTTTTTGGCGTATACGGCAAACCACTATAATCCGGACTTGAAAATTAGAATTAACCCAAGCGGGCATGGGGAGAACTTTCAACGACGATCTCCGCCCAGCTCCGTCTCCGAAACACATAGGATTAAAGACTATACATAGTAGTGTGTTTTGTGCTGCAACCAGCTGCAACCATCAACATTTATGGGATTGGAAGCTCTGGCTGCCATTTAAATCCGGTGGCCACTGGAATTTACATCGGATTCAGAGCTCCCAATCCCTTAAATGTCGATGGTTGCAGCACATAACACACTACTAGGTATAGTCTTAAATCCTATGTGTTTAGTTTCCTATTCGGAGACGGAGCTGGGCGGAGATCGTCGTTAAAAGTTCTCCCCATGCCCGCTTGGGCTAATTCTAATTTTCAAGTCCGGATTACAATGGTTTGTCGTACGCCAAAAAATTGAAATTTCGCGCAAAAGTCCTATATACTANGTCTATTATGCAGGGGTCTTATAGAAAGGGAATACTGTATTAAAGGTTCTTAAAAATGCAAAAAACCCATTTTCCGTAAATCCTATTTATTGAAATTTTTGGGCCAGGCCGTGCCATAATAGTGCACCTGCACAAAAAAAAAGACTGGCGGGAAAATCGTGTTTTCAGCTGTGACACTAGTAGAGAGATGCAGATAACAAAATTTACTCGCAGTTTTGCTTCGTGCCAAGTTGGCTCCCCAAACTTGCCTTTCTTCCCAACGGCAAACTTGGGGAGCGAACTTGGCACGAAGCTAAAATTCGAGTAAATTTTGTTCCATCTGCATCTCTCTACTAGAGAGGTTCCGTTTTCTGCTGCACCTCCTAGTTTTGCACTTATTGTTTTCACTTGAAGGAAGGGAAAAATTGGTTCCGAAAAGAAGTCGCCCCACGCGTGATAACGAGATACTTCGAGAAAAACCAGGTACAACAACTCTAAATGAGGCCAATTTTTTACTTTCACTGCGGCCAAGTGACGTCAAAAACTCCATTTGATCAAATGGAAGCTTGTGACGTCAGCTGGCCCTCACGGGGTGGAGTGAAAGTAAATTTTCGGGTCTGTGTTAAGTGGACGCACCTGGCTTATTAATAGCGCGAGCTATTCATGCATTTCCCTGTGTTAGTCTGTCCGGCCGTCCCCCCTGAACTCACTTTTCTCAGCAACCGTTCATCGGATTCACTTGAAATTTTGTGTGAGTGTTCCTAACGGTCCCCGATTATGTGTTAATAAATTTTATAGCGATCTGTGAAGTTTCGATTTTTGGCCCATATGTTCTTATGGGGCATATGTACATATGGTGCATATGTGCATATGTCATATACACCCAGTACACCCCCATATACACCCAGTACACCATATAATTCATAAAAATTAGAGAAAACATCCAAAATTCATAAAAATGACAGAAAATGTCCAAAATTCATAAAAAATTACATAAAATGTCCGAAATTCATAAAAATTACAGAAAATGTCCAAAATTCATAA
>JABASM010001974.1:0-12341 GCA_019776545.1 Brachystomella parvula | reverse complement strand
CAGGTGGATAAGAAATAAAAGGAAACCGCAAGTTCTTGATATAAATTTAATTTCAAAGAAAACCTAGTCTTGAATTTATAAAGAATTTTTGGAAAAGCTCAGTTAGCTCAGAAAGCCAATGCCCGCCTTTTCCTAAATTTTTGTCCGTCACCATAACTTTAGCTTTTTTTTATACCTTTTTTCTCATTTACTGCCATACTTCCATTCTGTAATTTTTTTTAATGTTGTTGTTTGATCAACTTCTGCCAATTTTTCTATCTCTTGACATTTTACCAATTCTCTCCTTGTTTTCGTTTTCTGTTTACTTTTGTCATTTTTGACCTTCCGGTTTCTTGTCACTCCTCCTCATGTTCTTTCATGTTTGTTACTGCTGATATTACTTTTACCTTCTCTGCCATTCCTACCATTTTTCCCGTTTCAGTGTTTTGGTTAATTTTGCGTTTTGCCTTTACCAATCTCTCTGAGCTATTTTTTTTTGCCTTTCTCTCTTTTCCATAATTTGTGTTATTTTTTTTTGTATTTTTTCGTTGTTTTTTGCCGCTTTCGACATTTTCACGACAATATTTTCCGTTTGGCTGACTGAGCTGTTTGGTTATAAATTGCATTTTTTTTTTCTTCAATTTGTGGTTAGCATAGTATCGAGTTCCATCCAAGTTTATTGAGTTGCCTTTATGAGCGGCAAATTCCGACCTAACTCAAGAATTTCAAATTTCTCCGTCGGCTGGGGTTGAATTAAGGAAAACAGGCGGTTAACTAAAAGCAAAACCCTCATGTTTTCTGGAGTACTAAACAAGAAAAAGCGTGGTGACGTTAGTTGGAGTTGAAGGGAATGAGAGGGAGGTAGGAGAAAAGGTATAATTTCGTAGAATAGAAATGGAAAGTCCAGGAATCTACTGACCTCAATAGACTCTGAGGAAAAGAAGAAGAGAGAAAGTGGAGGAAAATAGCTTATCTCCACTTCCAAGCGAGAGAAGAAGATGAAAAGACTTTTTTAATAAGGAAAAAAAGAGATAGAGTTCAGGAAAAAAAGTTATGAGACGCATAGAGGAGTCCATACAAAAAGATAGACTCAGAGCTCAGTATCAAATAAGGTCAGGGCGTTTCTTATCTTTCGCAACTGTAGCCTCAGACACAAAAGGTCAATGGCCCCTAAAACAAAATTCTTTTTTCAAAAAATAACACTTCATTTAGAAGCACAGATTTCTTAAAATTTGTTTAGAAAAAATATAAAAAACTTAAAATTCGTTAGTTTTTCTGCCGGGGGAGGGGGTGAAAGCAAGTCATTAATAAAAAAAACCGAAAAGGAAAAAAAGATAAGAGAAAGTTGAGATGAGTTTTGCGCGTGTTTTTACAAAAAGCCCCTTACAAGTTCTTTTAGTTTTCCCAGCTTCAATCAGATTACAACTACAGAAAACTTGTGTTTTTTCAGAAAAGAGAACTTTTTTAAAATCTTGCATAAATTATGGATGTGAAAGCAAGGATAAGAAAGTGAAAAGTAAGGAAAGTAAAAGAGAGAAAAGTGGTAGAAATTTTTCCTATTTTTAAACATGTAAAGTCCATTTTGAGGGACACGCGAGTTTCCTCTCTGTGACTAATGGACTTTGACCAGTGGAGAAAAGGGGTTGAGACTGGAGAAAGAGCAATAAAAAGCATATCAGGAAAATATCATAAAATAATTCTGAAATTTTGGAAATGGAGAAAGAGGGACGGGTGGTGGCCTGAGTAAATTACACTTTCATTTTATTATAGGAAGAGAATGGAGGGAGTTTTTACGATCCATCCATAAAATGTCCAGAGGAGAAGAGGAAGACCCCCCGTCCCCCTCACTTTATCAACAAGAAATTGAATATATGGAAATCCGCGTTGTCAAGGGAACAAGAAGCCATGCAAAACTCAATTTCCCAATGTCCCCAATGTTTATTCCATTATTTCCTTACCTCGCTTGATGTGGTCCAACGGAATTCACGTAAAATGAGCTTGCAGTTATTGCTCCATCTCCAATCTCACCACTCTCCATCCCAAGTGGATTTCCACAGAGATCTGAAAATGAGAAATTTTAGGAGAAATTTAGGAATGAGTCCATGGCCCTTCTCTTTGAATTTAAGTTCTTGGACTCTGGTGTGGTGGTCTAAGTGAGTGACATTAAAGAGGCTCCCTCAGCATCTGAGGATAATTAGATTAGACTCATCTTCCTCCTGAGGACTTGATGAGAATAGACAGGGCTCTTCTACCCCTCCAAATTTATAATGAATTAGCCTCATGGTGTCTCTCAATTAGAATCAACTCCAGCTCCACCCAAGAGTCAACCACTCTCCGACTAAATGATCACATGTGTCTCATCACGTCAATTCCAAAGTCCGGGAAACTAAAAATCCGGCAAAGCGTATAAGCTTTGCAGACCGACTGTGAGATGAATTCAGAAGAACTCTTCCACTGCATGGTCATTTATGGAAACTTCAGTAATTTTTAATTCTTTGATTTCAATTTCCATTTGATCCTTTTAACATTTTCAATTTTCTTACTTCGATTCCTAACTTTGCAAAAAAAAGAATATTCAGCTCCTAAATAATTGTTACTTGCAAAATATTCGAATTACTTGAGGCTTAACTAATTTTATAATTTCGAATTTTCGAATTGCAAAAAATTTTTGGTATTTCTAAAATGCTTAATCACTGCTCAACGTTTTTCAATTAGTTTTTTGATTTATTAAGCCAAATACCTCTTTGGTTTAACGTAGAAGAGAAATTTTTGCAAATCAAGAATTCCTGTGGGATCGCTACCCGCCGGGAGTGTTCCCGAAATGGAAGCAGTATTTTGTCCCTGCACAGCTATACTTGACACAGCAGTAGTTGAAAAAGGATTTTAAAAAATTTCGATTTCATACAATTCCTAGAATTCGCGAGATTTCCCTTTCTAATTGCTGATTTGCAAAACTCTTAAAATTTTGAATTTTCGAGTTTTGAACTTGGAATTTTTGGATTCTTAAATGTAAGCTTTTCAACATCATTTTTATGGAAACAGCAAATAAATTTTTACATGATGCAATGAGATGACGATTGTTAAGCTGGAGTTTCTCTATTTCTACCTGCTTACCACGTAATTTCGTTCATAGCAGTTACTAGCCAGTCTTCGCAAAATTTATTTCTCGTTTTCTTTTGCTGTTAATTCAGAATTGTGAACCAAGCCCAAATTCCTGCGCACAGGTGAACGGGTGAACAGACAGACTTTTAACGAGATAACTACTAAAGGCAAGTTTGATATTAATCTTTGGTTTCCTTTTTACTTTGAAGTTGTCGGATTAAAACTTGTAGCTTTGAGTTAGAGCTTTCGAATTTTTCAAAGTGAAATTTTCTCGTATTGAATTCTCTTTTCCTCGATTTTGTTTCTCAAATCTTCAGACTTTAGAATCTTTTAGTAAATTCTGAACTAGAGGTTTTGAAATATTTTATTTTCATATTAGTTTGAGCTTTTAAATTTCCCGGCTTCAGAATCCGAAATCAGAATTTAAAAATTTTTGCAGATGAAAAGTCGGACACACTTAATTATTACCTTCTTTTAAGCATACACGCCTTTTGTCGGTGAAAAAAAGGAGAAAAATGTGGAGGTTTGTTAAATTCTGTTGGAATTTTAGAATGCGATTAAGTAAGCGCTTTGAATAATTACTTGGCTCACAGAAATGATTTTGACTTATTGGAATGCTCTTCCGTCAGTTTCAGCTCATTTTTCTATTTTCCCCTCGACCTCTAAGAGGCTATAAATAATTCCCCTGCTCCTTCCCTCCTTATTATTATTAGTATTTCTTTATTTTTTTAATAAGACCCTACCCTAAGATTTATTTGAAAAAATAGAGGGAGGAATTTCCTCTGGAGAAAACTTTGTTTCAGAATTGAGTAGGAGAGAGAGGGGGAGAGAAAGTGAACTTTCTCTTCTCCTTAATAATGACGAGGAGCAGGAGAAGAGTTCTCCCTTCTTTTCAACTAGCCCCACCAGCACCAGGACTCACATTCTTGAAAACCATTACGTTCTCCCCTCCAACTCCACCCAATCCAATCATCCAAATTAAAATCCTCAACAACTTACTCTACTTCTCACTAAACGGAATTTAATGAGAGCTCCTTCAAGGCAGGCTAGTCAACTTTACAAGAATTTTCTCACGAGTCTTTTCAACAGTTCAGAGCCTTTCACTTACAAACTCAAATTTAAGGACTTTCACTCACAAGGGCACCTTGTCATTTACTCTACTCAGAAGCTAACGCTTCTTCCACTTTGGAATTCCCGCCATATAAAACCTTTAATTTCTCCTCACGCTTTTTAGAAATTTTTGACATTTGGCACTGGCTTTTTTTAGCTTTTAGATCCTTATGAGATTTTATACACTAATCTTCAAAATTCTTAGAAAACCGCTGGAAATGTCGGGTGATTAAACTAATCAGTATATCTGCACGTCTGGGCCACAAAGCAAGTTCGAGCCAAGCTGGAATATAATCCATCCATTTTACAAGATGCCTTTCTTCACAAAAACATATGCATTTCCCATAAGAATTTATTCAAACTAAAAAGAAAGTGAGAAAGTCAAAATATTTCTAAAACTATAATTCCGCCGATTAAAATACGAGAATTTGTTCATCGTTTCCAATGGCTTATTCCTGCGATTTACAGTAGTAGATGTTCACTTGTGAGCAACATTGAGAAATCAGCGTGTTTTTGCATTTAAAGATGTAAGCAGAGTTAGAAATGTGGAATTTTCCATGAAAAATTCCATAAGGATTTTCTGAAAAGCATAAAAAGGAAGTGAGAGTGGCTCTAACTTTTGAAAAACTAAAGTGAAGCTTATGGACTATACATACATGATAATTTTCTGCTCATTCCTGGCTATTGTCTCTTTAATGGCGTCAATTAATTAAAAAAATGGCGCCAGTTTTCTCAAATTACCCCTCGTTTAATTCAAAGGAGGACTAATTTCCTTTTCTTGGCTTGGTGACTATGTGGAGTGAGTATGAAATATTTAATAGTTCCTCAGCCACTCCTCGTTAAATCCTTGTAATGCGCCGGAGAATTCTGAGTTATGGATGACATACCTGAGACTAGATCATCATCATCTTCTCACAGAAACATGATCCTTCTCTTTAAAAGAGGGGAGGGGGTGGGGGGTGGTAGCCGTTAAATCTGAATGTCCCATTAAAATTTCCTCTACTTCCGTCCTACATCATTTCAAATCTACCCTCCATTTACTCCTCCCTATAATTACCATTTAAAAATCTCCCGCCATTAATTCCATCCTCCATTCTTCATCTCCCTTTAACAAGGATATTCGAATTGACGGGAGAATTTCTGGCTGAGCCAATCAGGAGGCTCCATTACAAAAATTATAACGACATCAACTTCAAAACTCTTTCTCACATTTATGACCCATTTCCAGTCTAATTTAACATGAGCCAAGCATAAAACTTAATTTATTACCGTATTAAAATTAACAAGGATTTTCTACAGAAAAAAAATTTCAAATTTCCCTCGTTTTTCATCAGCACAGTTTTTCCTATCACTTCTTTTTTTTCTCGATTTAAAATTCCTGAGCTGGAAAAAAAGGAAGTGAAAGTCTTTCCTGAATTTCATTAGCCCAGATTGGAATCAATACTTTTTTACATGAAAAAGAGCTAAAGGAAAATCTAATTAGAGTGAAAAGGGAAAGTAGAAGCCACTTAACGGTAGGCTAACTCAATTTCAAGTGCCCACACTCCCAACTCCAATTAGGATCAAGCAGCCACTCGAAATAAATGCATAGCCTACCATGTACAGTTTCAATTTTCTCTCTTAAAACTTAAGAATAAAGAAAAAGATGCGGCAATTTTAAATAAAGTGGAATTTTTTTAAATAGCCGCTTAGGAGCAAATCTGTTACTATCGCATTGAAAATTTTAATTTTCCGCCTTCCTCCAAGGAAAACTTGCAAAACCGAAAAAAAACAGAGAAAGCAGGCAAAGGATCAGGTTTTGCACTTCTTGACTTCGTTTAAAAGATCCGCAAATTTAACTGAAGAAAAAAATCCAAGTGAAAATAAACAAAGAATTTTTTTAACTTTCTGCATTCATTGTAAAAAAAATTTAAGAAGGCTAATAAAACAAATTCGTTTTTCTGTGTTAAAAAAATTTTAAAAAAAAAGCGAGAATCTGTATGCAAATAGCGTGTCGTTTGAATCAAGGAGCAAATTCAAATTTTCGAATTCGCCTTTCTTCCCAAAAAATCAAAAAATGGGCAAGAAATTTTAATGCACACAACTCAAAGAAATCGGAGCGAGAATTGAAGCCAGAGCCGCTCAACATTGTTTGACTAAAATCTGGCTGGGTAGTTTGAAAGCCACTGGAAAGCTAAAACTTCGACCTATTTGTAAAATAGGTCGAAGTTTTTTATTTTGTTTTAAAAAATTTGAAAGCATGAAAAAGACCCGGATGGTTTTAATGAAGTTTAGTTGAAATAGAGCGTATAGTTTAAAGGTAGATCTTCCTTTGGTCCTTGGATTTGGAATCAATTTCTAATTTTGTCAGAAGCTAAGTAGGAATTGATCCTTTGTTTTAAGTAGCTTACAAAAAATAGTCTCATTATTTCCATTCTTAGACTCTGTTCTCTGAAAGACGAGTAGATATTTAAAGTGTGTTTCCACTTTCTCCAGCTCCTCGTCTAATGAGGTACAAGTGGAAGAATAATTTTTTCTAGTAGTAGACTCATAAAAGTGGATGATGTTGCCTTTGAGTTGTGTAACATAAAAGTATTCGTCTATGCTCTCCGTCAGTGTAACTCCTCCTCTAGTTCTCGCTCATTTGCTTTTTAGTGCTAGGGAAAGCATAGTGAATATGTTTCTCTAAGAATGGAATCTCCTTATTATTACTGTTATGACTCTCCTAACGACCCGCTCTCAACAAAAGTCAAACTCGAGAAAAGCCCTTTCTCCACTCTCATAATTCTTCTCTTTATGCTTTCTCTCCTTTCTCCTTCCTCCAACTTCCTTCTTCGAAAGCACCAACAAAAACAAGGCTAGTCTCGACTCCATTACACCGGAATACCAATACACACCCAACTTTCATCAGTTTTTCAGAACATTCCCTGAAAATTCCATCAGAGCCACGTGCTTTACTCAAATATATCACTCAACCGCAATATCCTTAACACTCTCACCATCCAAAATACCACTCTTCACTAAAATTAAACTTACCCATAACTTATGCACCCTTTATTTTTTTCAGTCGCTCTTTCCTTTCCCTTCTTTTTGCTTAGTAAGTTTGGTACTGATTTAGTTCTGCTGTTCTTCTTCACTTTTCCCCTTAAGAGGGAACGGTCAGGGGTCGCCTGCCGATTTTCCTTCGAGTGTCGGCATCATCGACCCAGCAAATTATCCGAAGCAAGATATAATTTTTTTAGAATCCAATGGTGCCTGTTGTAGGAGCGCTTAGGTAGGGCAATCGCTGCTTGATGCGTGGAAGATGGAACTGAAATGTGGAAAAGAGAGGAAAGAAGCGTATTTTTTTTTTCACTCCGTCGGTGATGATGATGGTATGGTGGTCCTCTCTCTCTGACAAACCGAAGGAAAACAGATGCTTCACTGCTCGCCTATACTATACTCATTTTACTTCTATCTTCCATGCTTCAAACAGAAATTGTCCGATCCAAGCGCTCACTCCACTGGTGCCATTCAATTCGACAAGTATTATATGTTGCTCCGAAAAGTCGGATAAACCCAAACTCGAATAAAAATATGCGAGCGACTTCTGACCGTTCCCTCTTTAGCTTTGTGTTACCCAAACTGGGTGTACATATTACCAGCTGCTGAATTTACCGCCTAATGAATTTTCGGAGTTGTATACTGGGTACTTTCAACCATTCGAGTACTATTCTCGAGTAGCTGTATCTTCCGTTGTTTTCGAAATTCCTATCTTGCCTTGAAGTTGAACTGTTCAAACCTTCGGATTTCTGTTTTTGAACTTTTCTTCTAATTCTGAGTTTTTCAGTTTTCCGACTTCAGGCTTGTTTCAGATTAGAATTTCCGGAAGGATGGATTTCCGGGCAGCGACCCACCGGCCAGAGACCGGTGACCCCGCATAAAAATGCAAAGCCCCTTCGTCTGTACAAAACTGGAATGACTTTCGAAAAGGGTTGAAAGGAAGCGATGGTTTTGGGGACTGTTTTTGATTTACGTATTCCAGGGTTTCCGTCACGTGTGGTCCTTGTGTCGAAAAAGAGGATAGGGGTTGAACGTGAAGGTGTATTATGGGTGTACATGTCGTAAAATGAGTTAATTTGAATTTTGACACTCGTGGTGGTAGTAGTTGAGTTTCCGTTTCCCCCTCTCTACTCCTATCCTATTTCTTCTCCAAATATTTCGTAATTGAGGTTATTGTGGGATTCATGGTGTTTTTGTGGGTGGGGAGAAAAGGAGAAAGTTAGACTCCGTATCTTACCACTTCTAATTTTTCATGATGGAGGGGAGAAAGTGAGCTTAATTGAGTCTTCACACGAGAGTGTCCCATTAAAACCCTACGATCACCCCAACAAAGAAAAAAGAGAAAAGAAGCTGAATTTTTTATTAGACTCAGTGAGAACATATGTTACCCGTTTCCGTCTTTCTTACTTTTTTTTCTCTCCATTTTACTCCCCTGGAATTATTGACCAGAAGTCAGTATAATCAACCACAAATAAACAAACCGTACAAACGGGTGTACGAAATAGCGCGAGTGTGAGATATATGAGACATAAAAGAGAAAAGAAGTATATGTGATATATGAGGTATATGAGGTATAGCTGGTGTATATGATTGCATACCAGGCCCATAAGCACATGTGCACCGTAAGCACATATGCACGTGTGCACCATAAGCCCAAATACACATATAGGCGAAAAATCGAAATTTTTCGAAACTTCACCGATCGCTATAAAACTTTGTGGTTGACACCTCGGGACCCTAAAGGAGTCTCATACCAAAAATCATGTCCATCCGATCATCCGTTGCTGAGATTTTCAAACCTAAACGGCCGGACGGACAGACTAACATCAGCATTTGCATAAATAGCTCGCGCTATTAATAAACGAAAATAAACTTAGAGCTCGTGATTTCTTTTCATACTCGGAGAGTGTCGCTAGGCAAGTTCCTATGACTCTACTATAATTAAACTGGACGCAAATCCATCATCATAAACTCGAGCAAAGGTGTGAGTACGAAGAAGGAAGGGGGTCGAGAATCGGAAATCAATCACGACTTTATTCTGACGTTAACATTAAAAAGAACCAGAATCCAATCCACTTAAATTCGGCGCATACCTCAGAATTTCAAGTTTCGATTTTTCTGTTTACGAAATTTTAGACCTATATCTTTTTCAGGTACAGCTTTCGTGTTGTTTTGTTTTTTTGAATTTCGAAAAAAATGTTAAGGGATTTCGCTTATATAATCTTCTTTGGGATTTCGCAAGTCTATAATGAGATTTCACATTTGAATTACTTTTTTAGGTTTCTGAGCAGTTGAATTTTCAATTGTATTTTTTTGTATTCCTGCAAATTCTAGTGGTAGGAATATATCACCTAAGAATAGGTTTTTCTAAGCAGGGCACCTTTGAAAAAAAGTTGAAAAACCCGTTGCAAAAATGAATCATTGCTGCGTCACAAATCTTTCAAAGTCTATTGGATTACAAAATCACTCGATTCTACATCTTTTTTGAGACCAAAAGAGGCGTTCACTAGATTTTAAAAAAACTTAACTTAACCGAATCTTTCAGAAAATTTTTTCAAAAATCAGGAATGAATTTTGTGCTAAAAAAGAAGCTAGAAATGAATAGATTGGAGTTTGAGTTCTCTTGGAGCGATACACGTTCGTATTCGAGGACTGGGCGAATAAACTTTCCCTTGTGAAAAAGCTAGTGATGGATTTGTTGAAAATTAGAGGGCGTTGAGTAATTGCCATGAAAATTTTGAAGTGTGAAATTAAGTTGAAAAGCGTTCCTGTCCAATTTCCCTTAATTAATGAGAAGGGGTTCCTTGAAGGAGTTTTGGACTAACAAATGCCCTTACCCCTCGCACGCCAAGTCAGGCTCTTACAATTTCCCTAATGGGGACATACACTCTCACTTACTCACTTTCCAACGGAGAAAAAGGGCGTAACCCCTTTTACTTTCTCTTTCATTTAAAAAAAAGAATTCTCTGAGCAGAATAAATAAAATAGGAAAATAGAATCCAAATTCTTAAGTTAAAAATGTAAATTCTTTAATATTTGAGTCTAATAATTTAGTTAAAAGTTTAAAAAGTAAAGTTGAGTGCGGTGAAAGTGTGGTTGAGAGAAGGGAGAAAGTGGTTGAGGTCTTTCCCATCTCTTACTCTGTGGTTCTATTGATTTTTGATTAAGGGAGAAGAAACGGGAAGTTTCCCTCAGAATATGTTTCACTTTTGTTCAAATTAAATCAGGGCCTTGATTTACGGCCTAAATCCCAGAATCCTCTCCTGTCACCAGAGGCGGGTCAACCAACTGTCCATTTACCCATCACATTTATCCATCTCCACTAAATTTTAAATTAAATAAAGGCTTCCTCAGCAGACCAGAAAGCCCGGGCAGAGGCTCTCATCTTTTCCTAAATCCGAGATGCGGGCTTTCATTTTTTAGGACCAGGGATTGAGAACCCAAATGAGAATTTCATTCCAATTCTTTTCCTGTTCAGAAAATCCAATTCGGCACCATGGAATCTACGGGTTTTCTTTTTCGTCGAATTGAATCACAAATGATTCCTTACCCAAAACTTGAAAATTGAACACTAGTTTCGATGTTGAGAATATTTTAGGTTTGAAAACAGAACTTTAATTTGGGGGTTGTATATTGAAAAAATGTCGAACAATTCGAATTTTAAAACCGGGAATCGAATACAAGTTTCGAGATTGAAAATCGAGCCAAAGTTCCAAACGTTTAGAACTTTGAGACTGGAAGCAAAATTCTATAGAAAATTGAAAAGGAGTTACGAGATTGAAAATTGAGTCCGAATCCCGAATTCAAAAAAGTGTTTCCCGATCCAAAAACCCGGTAATTTTTGTATCAAATAATGGAGGATTCACGGCGGTGGTATTCCCCTGAATGCGGCGTAATTATGTAAATGTAAGGATGTTTAAATTTAAAGTGGGCTGTCACTCAGCCTTCACCCTTATCAAAGTATATTTTGAGTGATGTTTGGATTAGGGATGAAGTTTCACTTTGTGGGAATGTAATTTCTTCCTTGGAATTGAAGATAAGGAGAAAGTTCCATTTAGCTCTTCTTAATTCCGCTCCTTCCTCCATGGAGTGAGAGGATGGAATTTAGAGAATGTTTGATAGGAACCCCATCTTAAGCTTTTACTTTATTCCAATCCGTCACTGACAAAAACCTTTCTCACTACAACCACATCCAGATTCACCACTTTCCATAACCAAATAAGCTCAAAACCAAACGAGGAAACTTATAGGAGCCTAAACTTTCTCACAAATATTTCAGGCCATCATGTTAACCTACTAACAGAAAATTCTAATTCGAGCTACCTCTTCTGTCTGCCCCTTATCCGCTGAATTCTCTCTGTAATTGCCGCAGTCCAACCACTCCTCCCTCCTCTGATAAGCCCGTCATAAATGCCAGAAATGCGAAATGGGTCCTCGACGAAAACTCGGAGTCTGAACGCCCTCTTCGCCCTTTTGTATCCCCATCTAGAACAATATAACTTCCAAATTAAGTTGAACGTACGTAAGCTCTCGCCTTTCTCTCGACAATTTTATCAGGGCGAAATTTGAGCTTTCTTATTTTCTGACATGACGCCACTCCTCTACTCCTCAGCGGCAGAAAATACTTTTTTTTACCTTTTTGACGAAATTAGGCTTTTATTTCCTTTCTTAAGTTTTGGGCGGTGTTGAGCGGGAGCGAGTGAGATAAAGATCGGAACTAGGAAAAAATCACGTAGTTTTCTCCCCTCTTTACAATTCCCTCCAGAGATATAACTGAATTTCACAAGTTTTCTTTTGAATTAAGCTATGGAGAAGTCTGGTTAAATTTCTAGAAAGCCTTTCCAAAAATCCTGGAAACAGAAGAAAGGAACATGAAAGTAAAAGTTTTGATGTCAGAAATAATGGTAAAGCGTCAGAAATTAGCAAAGCAGCAAAAAAAAAACTTGAACTTGGAACCTGAATTTATTATTTCAAAGTTGAAATTCCCATTTGGGATTTTATGTTTCTGGGTGTGGAGGACGTATAGAGGCTCCCAAAGAGCATCCTAACCCCAACTTATCCACTTACTTTTCTGTCACAACAGACAAAAGAGCACAGTGAAAGGGGCATACCCCCACCTTCGAATCTCA
>JABASM010001973.1:0-12343 GCA_019776545.1 Brachystomella parvula | reverse complement strand
TAATTCCTCAAAAGTCATTTTCCAGCTACTGAAGCTAATGTTTTTACAATATCGCTGTTTTTGAACTGTGATTGAGCGTTTTGAAGCAGTTTTTAGTCATTTTCGTTTTCGCAGCAGAGCAAGGGGCTCACGATGAATTTACGGAATGCAGCCCGATTGTTCCAGAAGTCATCTGGAAGCAAACAGACGTAAGTTCCAATTTTCATTTTCAATCCAATTTTTTCTGGAGCAGTAGCTGCTGTTTCCTTGCTGGTCGTTCCGATAGTACAGTACAGTATACATTGGTTTCCAGATTTCAGGTTTTAAGCTTCGATGAGTTTAGTTTTAATGGTTTTCCTGAAGGCTTTTCTTGCATCTTGCTGAACTGTAGAATTTAAGCTTTGATTAGGATAGGTACCCTTTTTTTTTATTGTTGCAGTGTTAATTTTTTATTTGTTTTTACTGTAGCAGGCTCGTTTGACATACTTCTCGATTCTTCTCCTTGAATTTCTCGTCTTATTCTCAACGTCGGCTCAATGGTCTAGGGGTATGATACTCGCTTTGGGTGCGAGTGGTCCCGGGTTCAAATCCCGGTTGAGCCCTTCTAATTTTTTTCATTTTTTTTCTGGTTTTTCATTAATAAATTGCTCTGTTGTAATGGGTATATCCCACCGATGCCCATGGTTTTATTAACCGTGGAGCTGCTGCTGTTAGCGATTAATTATGTGATCGCTGAATGCGTGGGATCCCCGGTTCCCATGGGTGTTCTCAAAATTAATTGTGCATGTTTTGTTAAGGATGCTCGTTTGATTTTTGTTTCAGGTTCTTATGCAAATCTTCTAGTACTTCTAAATTCTGGTCAAAATCAATAAGGGATGATGGGTCACATGGAGTCGGATTGGCAAGAGCTGGATACCTAGTGGCTTGGAAGCCGTTCTCTTCATCTCACCTCCCTAAACACTTCCACAAGTATTTTAGACCCAATACCCAGTATGTAAGGGGTCTACGGAGTGGGAAAGGAGACAAGCCACCGCCATACTCAACACCAAAGGACCAGTTCCTCCTCACAGCGCTTGAAGACAAGGGAGCTAGGATGTCAGGGCTGTCAAGTCTCATCATAAAGCCTGCCATTTTCACTGCGCTTGTAAGCTACTCATTTCCCAAGCTTACCTGCTTCCGGGGTAGATTAAATAAAATTATTTTTGTCAGATTTCAGGAGGTAGCTTCATTGGATGCACAATCTGGCAATATGAAAACCACAAAGCGGGACGGAGTGCGTCTTTCACTGGCGTGCCGAGCTCTACAGCCGATGTATGAAACTAAACATTTAAGAAAGCAAAAATTGGGATTAATTCTGATTAACTTTTTTGAATCTCTCCTTTATACCGTTACTCCTTAATTCCTTTCCTTGAATTTTTCCTTTAAAATACCCATATAAATAGAAAAGATTTCAAACGCGTAATTCAATTCATTTATGGTGGGAGAAGGCGACGCCAGCGGAGAAAATATTCTGGCCAATCTGTGCTGCTAATGTCCTCATCTTTGCGGCATGGCACGTTCCAGGCTTCACGAGTAGAATGGTTACCTATTTCACAGCCACACCAGCCTCTCGTAAGTCCATGATGAAAATTGTATGACTTTTGGGCACATACTCTGAATTCTGATTTGTAGGGGCAATTTGCTGGCCGATGCTTCTCTCAACATTTAGCCACTATTCAATCTTCCATTTGGCAGCAAATATGTTCGTTCTTCACTCCTTTGTACCAGGTTTGCTAATATTTTTATTTCTGAATCCCAACATAAACCCAGGAGAACGGCGGAATTTTTTAGGTGTATTTTTATATTCATTTTAGCTGCAACGTCGCTCCTAGGACCGGAGCAATTTGTCGGAACATATTTGACAGCCGGTGTTGTGTCTTCCCTGGGTTCACACCTCCATAAACTCGTAATTGGGAGCTATGTCCCTTCACTTGGAGCGGTAACGCTACTGAAATGTGTTTTAATTTGACCAAATTCTGAAAATTATTTTTTCAACCTTTCCAGTCTGGAGCAATTATGGGGATTCTCGCATGTAAGATTTGCAAATAATTAAATCAATCTAGCTCATTTTCGACTGTTTTTTCACTTATACTCGTTTCGGCTTTCTGTATAGACGTGTGTATGAAAATGCCTGATATTGAACTCGGGATCATCTTCCTGCCTGGAGTCAGTTTCACTGCTGACACAGCAATCAAGTGTATTCTGGCAGTTGACACGGTAGGCCTGCTGGCAGGTTGGAGAATCATGGATCACGCTGCTCATTTGTCAGGTGCGTTGTGTGGTATTGGTCTCTATTACTTTGAAGACGCCGTGATAACCACTCGAGATAGGATTATGCGAGTTTGGCATACCCTCAGAAATTCTTAGACTGAAGAAAGAAACATCATCCCAAAAATTCGAAATTTTATGGAGAAGCCTAGCTTTAATAAATTTTAACTTTTATATCCACTACAATGATAATACTAACTCACAACACCAAAAAATCAGAAAGGAAATAAACGCCGTTAACTTAATCAGAATGGAGTAAAAAAAATCAATGTAAAAAAAATGGAGCTGTTTCTGTAGACGCAGTATGGCATGTTGAATTTGAAATCAAGGTAATACCCTTCGTTAACGTTATTTTTGTGAATAATGAACCGCACAAGGGAGTGGGGCGTTATAGTATCGTTTTCTCTTTTATAATCCGATCGAAGCCACTGGGGAGTGGGTAATGGAATCCGTCGAAACACACATCGAGAACTGCACCTTCATCAACTAGGCAAAAAAAGGAGAGTTGAGCACTGCAAAAGTTGCCAGCCTTTTCATATGCTTACCATAGAGAGCTGGATACACCGTTCCACGCACATTTGAAAAGGACAGATTGGATTTCACACCGTTGACATAAAAATTTAGCTCAATATGGTCGTAGCTGATTCCCTATAAATAAAAAAAGTAAGCAATAGTGATTATCAAGGCGGAAATAGCACGGACGGATGCTGAGCTTACAAAAATGTCTCCTTCCTGAAGGACGGAGTCCAGTTTCCCGATTGACATGCTGTTATGGAATAATTCACCGCTTTGCCTTAGCATCCAAGAATTCGTGTCATTCCCGTAAGGGCCGTTATCGAGATGTGCATTCCGCGTAGCCACACCTATTCCCCAGGTACCATCCTGCTGAAGCTTAATTTCGAAATACGATTTGGTCTGAACCAAAGGCTGAGAACCCAGAGCTCCGCCTTTACCACAGACACGAAGTCCATTCTTCACTACAACGACCTCATGACCTAGAAATCCCGAGTCGAGGAGAACGTCAGGTGAGTTTTTTCCGCGTGATGAAGAACCATTTGAATTAGACGATGAGCCTGGGTTGTTGCTATCTAGTGTACTATCGCTGAATCCTAGCACAGTGTCTAAGAGTCCCCTTGCACCTCTACAGGAACAGCACCACATTTTCAAGAAGAGAACGACGATCCGGTTCTGATTGGTTGATGTGTGAGTTTGACAAAACGATGAGGATGACTATAGGAATTTGGAATCGTCGAGCTCTTGATGTCCAAACTTGTATTTTCCACGCCAGGTATATGGGAGTGGAACTATACTTGGACAAGGGACTTGACCAGGGATTTCACACACACAGTGCCTCTTGCAACCCCAACCGAAATTCGCTGGGTTTTCTTTGACGTCGTCCTCTTTCTGCTCTTCTTTCAATTCTGATCATAAAACAAGGGAAATTACATGAAATCAAAGGAACAAGGAATTGACGCTGAAGCTATCTCAGGCTACAATTACCTTCAGGAGTTTTACATAAGCATCTGATGATACGCTCATGAATCTCATCCTTATTCTGCCGGTCGACATCGAGAATAAGGTCACGTCCGCTGTTAAGCCAGACACGTATGAATGGAGTAGGCGTCAGCTCTCGAATGGTTAGTACTTGTACATCAGGGTTCTTGTATTGAAGATGGGGCAAGTGCCAGAGGACGAATTCTTTGAGCTGCTGGTGAGTCTCCTGCCTGCGGTTGTAATGAATTGCTAGGATCCGGATGTACGGCTTGAGGATGAGGTTGCTCTTGTTGAGGTATTCAAGAGTCCGTCGGACCGGGTGGTATCCTTTCATAAAAGGCATTTTGATTTTTGAATTTCTCCAAACAATTAACCTAAGGTTTCATCAACCACCAAGGTTATATACAACGTACAACAGTAAAAGACGCGCCAATGAGCACTGGACAAGGATGCCTATGCCCAATAATCTGCCTATGTCTACCACGATTAAGACCGCAACGCCAAAAGTTAAACTATAGCCTTACCTTTGACCTTCAACTCCAAGCTGAGTGCTGGTAAAAAGAAAAGCCGCAACTGACTGACAGATCAGGAGTCTTCTATACTATTTACCCAGCTTCCTCACTTCTCTGAATGAAGTGAATTTAACTAATCTTGAAAAACTAGCAATTTGCTCACAAAAACAACAAAACAATGAACTTTTACCTCGTCAGGTGTTAATTGAGGTCAATCTGCTGAAGAAGTCATTCTGACGTCAGCAGCACATCAAGACAGCGAGGCGCCTGCCTGAACAACCTTGGCACGAATTCAAGAACTGTGGCCTTTTTTTTAGTTTTTTTAGCACAGTTTTCGGCCGATTCGATTGGATTGTAAAAATCTGCCTCGAATGATTCGGATTAGTGTTCGAGTAAAAATAACCGGAATTCGAACCATGTGAAATTCGACCTCGAATTTGGAATCAAAAAGGGAACTCACAACGGTACTATAAGCAGTTTTCCCCCGCCTTTCAGCCGAACTCAGCTTCAGAGGTAAAATCCGATACTGAAGCCGGTTTTTCAAAATTCGAATCGCTTTCACCTTTAGTAGGAGATCACAATAATGTCTGTGGCATGACCTCTGTATCACACCTTCCGTGGATTAATACTGGAAAGTAAAAATTCCATCGAAATTCGATTTTTAAGTTGAAAGGTAAATTCATACCGCTCAAAATTCGAATTCTATCTTAATTCGATTTCGAAGTTGAAAGAAAAATTCATTGCGTTCGAAATTCGAATTCGATTTTCAAATTATACCTAATTGGAAATGACTCATTTGGTAGCTCAAAAATCTATTTTGAAATTTTCGAACTAGAGTCTGAGTTTTTCGGGTAAACAACCTTGAGCTTGAGGAAAACCGCTTCTCGTATGCAAGATCCGTCTAACATTCGAATTGGTGAGCACTGCTTCAGTGAAATCACCACGTGTGTGGTGGACTGCTTTTTCGTCGACAGTGCATCGCTCAAAACTGTTAAATAGCGACAGCACTCTCATCTGTCAACCAGCTCCTTCCTGAGGGTCAGACACTATGGGGAAGAAGTAAGTAGAGGTCAATTTTGCCCAATATCTTTTTCATCGATGTAACTAATGTATTCAATGATTTCCAGGCGAGTCGGTTTCAAGAAACCAAAAGGGGCGAAAGACCTGAAGAACGCTGTGTCATCCGACGAAGATCAGTTAGAGAACGACTTGGAAAAGCTTTTGGATGACGAGATTGACAGCTACAATACATATAAGGAGAAATCGCTGCTTAAGAACTCCAAATCTAACAAGAAGCGAAATCATCAGGATTCCGACGAAGAGCAGGTAACAATTTAGCATACCCCGTTAATTTGCCTGCGATGGATTGAAAATGGAGGTCTGGAATTCTTATATATATTATACTGGAACAGGAAGTCTTTGGTCTCGAAGTTTCTTCTGGCGATGAAGAAGAAGCAGAAGTCGACCTTCAGTCTGAAGAGGAAGAAGAAGGAAATGACAGTGAAGAGGACGAAGAGAGCGACAATGATGAGGATATTCTAGGAGGTGGCGATGTTGACCGTGTCCCTGATAGCCATGCCTGGGGAAGAAGAGCCCGTGTGTATCACAATACAGACTACATTGACCAGGATTTTGGTGGATTTGAAGGAAGTGATGCAGAATTGGCTGAACAAGAAGAAGCTGAAGCAAAAGAAATTCAGAAGCGGCTCACTGCAGAACTTGATGAAGAAGCATTTAGTGAATTTATTCCTACTAAGGAGGTTAAACCTAAGAAAGTGTCCAAGACTGGGAAGCAAGAAGTCCTCAAGGTTGATTTTGATAACATGAGTCTTGCTGAGAAGCGGAAGTTAATACAGCGAGAGTGTCCAGAGGTGATACACATGCTTGAAGAATACAAAGGTAAGGTTTTCATTCATGATATTTTATAGTATTCCCTCAAATTCAACGATTGAATAATTCGCTTCAGATAAATTGGAGAAGGCCAAAAAGCTAAAGGAATTATTGAAGGAAGCCGAGTCCGACTTAATCACTGAATTCTACGAGACGAAGTACCATACGATCTTGAAGTAAGTCTACGCATATGAAATGGTAACAGAATTCCTCATAATTTATTCGTGTTCTTTGATTTAGTTACTGCATCAACATTTCATTCTACCTCTACCTCCGCTCCACAAACCCGTCAAATTGTAAGGGACACCCCGTAATCAAGCGTATCCTACAATTCCGTCGTCTCATCGATGAACTGGAACAGTTCAATCCAGTCAAAGTCAAAGAAGCCATTTCACAAGGCAAGAAAGTCAAGAAACCGGTATTCAAAAAGCAATCGGTCAAATCTCCGCACCAGCAGCAGCATCTCGAGAAGATGGACGAGGACGAATGGCCTGGAGATACTGAGGAGGGTGAGAAACGAGGAATAACGTATGAAATGGCGAAGAACAAGGGCCTCACCCCTGCCAGGTCAAAGATTCAACGTAATCCACGTGTCAAGCATCGGCTCAAGTATCGGAAGGCTACTATTCGCCGAAAAGGACAGGTAAAAAATCACTAAATCCTTTTCGTCGGTTTGTTCAGAATTCGAGCACCTCATTCCTGACTTTAATTTTCAACAGGTTCGTAAACCAAGGACGGAGATTAGAAAATACGACGGGGAGAGTTCCGGAATTAAATCACATGTTACGAAGAGTATCAAGCTCAAGTAGTGCTGGTGCACTGTTTAACTTCCTAAAAGCTTTTCTCCCGTTTTTTTTTTTGATTTTTTTCCCAAGGTAAGAATGATAACAATATTTTTTATTATTAACATTCATGTTCTTAGATTCTAAAAATTTCTTCTTTGAAAGGTAGATTTACACCATTCTTGATTTGAATCTGATTAGAGTATAAAATCGTCTCTGCTGTTTTTTGTGCAATGCGAGAGAGAATTTTAAGTATAAAGACAGATTAAAGAAATCACAGATTTTCCTCGGATCGTAACACAATAATTACATTTTTACTTTTCATAGGTATGCAAAGCTATAATGTTAAAATGAGGTGGTAAAATTATTTCCTTATAAAATTTCTTTTGATTTTGTTCATTATGTTTTTTAAGTCGACATTATTTAATTAAAATTTAAAAGTTTGGTTTCTTCATTAAAAGGTACACAGAGTTGTAGAGTAAAAAAGGTATGTTTCACTCTCCAATGAAATCTTCCTGAATTCGAGTAATTTCCATAATATTAAAATTAAATTAGCCTGGCTATTATTAGAAAAATTAATGTGAAAATTCTCAATGTGAATATTAAGACTCCTACAAGGGCATCATGACTGCTCTCCTTCTCTCAGGCGTAGTCGTGCAAAATCTTCAAAAATGAAATCATCGTCCCTGTGTAGACACCAAACAAAAATCAAATCATATTTTTCAATCCTATTTTACTTCTCTTCTTACGCATCAAGTTTGATTAAATCCTCGACAGGAACTTCCCCGTCAATTCCTATTGTACTTGGTGAGGCAGATTTTGGCATTGGCTCCTCCTCCTCTGGTTTTGGGTGCATGAGGACAAACGGTAACTCCGCTGCTAAGTCACTATTGAGAAAAAACCAAAATCAATTACTCCATCAGAAATAGTCATGGACTGAAATCTTACCCTCCTAATGGCCCAAGACATAATTTCACTTTCACTTTGTACTGAACGATGATTCCGAGGTTTTCTTTGGCAGCAGGGTCAGTGATTCTAGGGATCAAAAAAAAAAAAATAATAATAATCTCCTAATGGCCCAAGACATAATTTCACTTTCACTTTGTACTGAACGATGATTCCGAGGTTTTCTTTGGCAGCAGGGTCAGTGATTCTAGGGATCAAAAAAAAAAAAAAAAAATAATAATAATAAAAAAATTCAATTATATAGACTTGAAAATCCCAAGGGGATTTCTTTTTCTTACATAGTGGAAGACGCTAGATTCGTGTCTTCATGCTTGAGTTGTCCATCGAGGGCGAGTCCTCTCTTCTCCTTGTTATTGGCAAGTAGCGGGGTCAAGTAGTAGACTTTGGACAGTGTAAACCCTGGTCCCACCGGGCATCCCTCCCTGCTCCAATTCAAATCAACCAAAATCAAGGTAATTATTATTATTGAGCTCAGAGGTAAAAAAAATCTAATAATTTCCTTACTCAGTTTCAGTCTCTGCCACTGTACACTTGTACTGTGCCGTTGAGAAGAGACAAATGTCTGCAAACTGTCTCACGGATACTTTAATACGCTTCACCGTTCGATTTGAATTATTTGCTATGTGAACATTGACAGCAATGGATTCCCCATGGTGGTAGAGCTCCTTATCCAAGCTTGCTTCCAGGTGGAGCTTATTTGGTGACATCATGAACTCCTTCGACACTTCTACGGATGGCTGCTCACCCTGCTTCCCAGGAGCGTACATGATTTTACGTATTGCTAGACGAACTGAGTTCCTGAAAATCAGAAAAAATAAATTAGAAAGCAGTCAATCAGAAGGACAGATTCTCAAAAGGCATTCTCTCTCTCAATGTGTAGCAAGTCTAACGTTAAACCGCATATCAACATCGCGTCTGCTTTCACCGCAATCAAATCGTAGCTGACTGCTCTGCTGTTCCAAATAGGAAAAACTAAATGAGGGTTGACAGCATCCGACGGTGCATTGGAATAGGAACGCGTGGAGACATAGAGCCGTGACAAGAAATCAATAGGACGCTCTGGAGCACAGGAAATTCAAACCCCCAAATTATTATCTAATTCTTCTTTTCGTGTATCCTAGACCTGGCCTTCGTCTACCTCCTCCACGTGAAAAATGGCATGGACGGGATTAAATGTCTGAAGAATTCATCAGGGCCCATCAGAAATCCCTCATTCTCGGAGCTCGAGAGGCCAAAGGTGAATAATGTGACCTACTTTTTCTCTTTTCTCAATCTCATGATCTCATCAAAACCGGAGAAAGGTTAAGTGAAAATTTCCTTTCTCCATAATAGCGAACCAATCCAAAGGAGCTTCCTACTCTACTACTAAATTCATTCAAGTTATAGTAGTTACTCAAGTTCACTCAAGACCTAATAACTACCGTATTTTCGGGTGTATAGCGCTCTCTCATCTATATCGCGCACCCCGTGTGATGATGAACCTAGTGCCAATCGAAACCCGAATTCGAAAAAAAAATGTCCAAAAAAGGCTTGTATAAGAGAGCGCTATACACCCGAAAATACGGTATTTCCTTTTTATTCTCTCCACTCAAGTCCTCTTCCGCTTTCCACTCAAATCAAGAGATTTAATTCCCCTTCTAAAAAATTAAGTTCCTGAGACATGGAATTCTAGTGCTTAAGCTCAAAAGTTCGACATCGATAACTTTCATCCACTTCGAAGCTTTTCAAACTGCAAATAGTAGACCCTTGATGGCCGGAGGATTCTCAAAAAAAAAAAGAATTTTAATTAAAGACATAAGCCTTTAACTTTAAGTTAAACAGCTTTGAATTCCGTGGTCAAGCATGACCCTTGATGGCCGGAGGATTCTCAAAAAAAAAAAGAATTTTAATTAAAGACATAAGCCTTTAACTTTAAGTTAAACAGCTTTGAATTCCGTGGTCAAGAAACCTTGGCCACGGCCGAGCACACGAATTTTCAGCCAAAATAGCCGTCAGATCCAAAATCTTTCTTACATTCAGCTACGAGAGATAGCAATGCCTCAAATGCAAGGAGAGTTTGAGATTCAAGAATTTCTTTTTGTTCGCTTGCTTTCAAAAGAAGAAAATAAATAAACAGACAAAAACCAGATTTCGTCTGCCAGCTTCTCAAATGCAGATATTTAATAATTCTAATTTTAATTTTACCTTTTGTGTGGCTTGTCGTCCGCAGTGTCCCCAACGTAGGCCTTCATCTCGTAGTCAACCCCACACGGTTTCCCTGTATCCCCTGGTGCTGGCTGAAGTGTGACCGACGCTGGACAATGTGGTGGTAATTCAAAGAAAAATGGAAATGCATTTGAGCCCAATTTTTTCAGCAATCGCTCCTGAAAGAAAAATCATAAAAAACTGAAATTATAAATCATAAGTCAAACCATAAGAAAATGAGTGCTCCAGGAACAGTGTTACTAGTTCTGTAGGAACAGGTTGACAACCTGATTTCTTGCAACTACTAATTAAAAATATTGTTTGAAAACTTTTCTAGAGACATTTCAGCACAGCTCCTAACTTTATACCGCAAAGATCTAGGTGTCTGAGGTCTAATTAATATTACGTGGAATTACGAGACAATTCTCAGTTTTTTTTATCATTGCAACCAGGAAGGATCCTAAAATAATTTCCGACTTTTGCAATTGGGGAGGAAGAAAGCAAATTGAATGACCGTGCGAGAGGAACTTCCCATCCTTTCTCTACCGGCTCTATTCTGATAAGGCAAGCTTCATTTCGATTGAAACAAGTTACCTCCAGTTTTATTTTTTAAGATTCGATTTGGGCTGGAATAGCTCAGGACGACAAAACTCACTTATCTCTTCTCTTTAAGTCTAATTTGCCCCAGTCAGCTCCCTCCTTTCCTGAATGAACCACAGGCTCAAGAAAAAAAGAGGAAGAAATTAGAAAATGCTTTCAACCACAGCTTAATCTCTGCTTCTAAAATCTAAAAGCTCCAGGAAAAAAAACAATTACATGAGGAGCTCACGTTATCGAATCCGATAGTGCTTTCTAAGAACTTTTCAGCCCCCCTCCCCCCCTCTCGCCCTGCTTTTATGTTTTTTAAGGTACTGTGACCGTGTAGCAGTGGTTGAGGTTAGCGGTGGTTGACTTCAACGTGACTTGAGGCGCGTGTTGACTTACTTGGAGCCGCGTGAGAGATTTTGCAAGGGAGGCCTCTGGTACAGGGAAAATTTGTTCTGAGGCGAGGTAGAGGTCTTTGCGGAATGTCAGCCCAAGCACATCTATGTACAAAATGAAATGAGAAACGTTAATTAAATTTTAGGCTAATTAACGAAGGAGAAAAGCAGAGTGGAGGAAAATTCTCACCCAAGTCTTCCCGACCGTAGCGGAAGGCTGCTAGGACATGACCGTAGACTTTCCGATCTTTTACATACTCCGGGTCAATTAGCACCACGCCGTCTGGAAATGAAAAGAAATGAGGAAATTTAAAAATTATGAAATCCTATCCCTTAGGTTTACATCGTACGTACATTTCGGATTAGGATTCAAAACTGGAGTTTCTTAATCGTACCATAGCTCGCATTTGCGATAAAAATTTTGAACCTGAGCTTTCCCATATCCTATCAGTTTAGAGGAAAGTGTAAACTTGCCTTCAGGTTCGACATTTTTATTTATTTTCTGATTTCAAATATACATTACTTTTTCTACTTTTTCCCATCATTCGTGGTTTCCTTCTCATCATTTGTCCCGCTCGACCTCTTTTTTCAGTATACTGCCCAATCCCAGGACTTTCTCTTTTGGTTTTTCACCCTTTGAGGTGAGCCCCGGCTCCTCGCTCGTGATGAGAACTTTTACGTTACGCTGACTAGGATTTAATGCCTCATCACCCACACGCTGGTTCTCGTTCATTCAAAGTCGCACTACTCATAAAACTTCCAATCTCCATTTCAATTTTATGGAACACTAAACTACTACTCACAGTAGTAACAGGCGTTTTATCAGAACAAAAGAGAGCTCGACCCCGAATTTTTCTGAAACTGATTGACCGGCATGGGAATCAGAAAAGAGCACTCGCTCGTAACCCCTTTCCTCTTCATAGAAGCGAACATCAAGACCTGACACAGACAGAATGAACATACTGCTTTACATACCAGTTTTCACAAGAAAAGCCCGGAAAATTAAGGTTCCGAACTTCACGTAAGCACTCCGAAAATCCTTATGGGATTTGCTATGTAAGAATGGCATTTCCGGGTGGCATCCTTGACGGAACTCGATGTTAGCTTAGGTCCAAATAGCAGTAGGAGAGAACGAAGATTTCTGATTACATTGAGCGGTTGACTACGTTCGGAAGTTGTTCTGCTACAGAAAGTAATTGCAATAGTTCCACTGAGCCTAGACCTTGAACTTAAATTAATAAACATAGAG
>JABASM010001972.1:0-12352 GCA_019776545.1 Brachystomella parvula | reverse complement strand
CTCGCGCTATTAATAACCGATGGGTTTTATGACATTAAACGTACAGTAAATAATGTCAAAAGAATTTTTCATTTGAAGACTAAAGCCCGAATTCTGACCTTGAAGTAAGCGTTCTTCCAATCTACCCCCGCAGTTAAACCATTTTGTCTACGATATAAAATGGGTTGGGGCCAAAAATTGGCCACCCAACTCTCAGTTTTTAAACGCACGTCTTTTATGGAAAGCTACTTGTACGTTATGAGCATAAATGCTATTCCTCTAGCTAAGGTGTCGATAAGCGTAAGCTTTGCTTCTGCTTCCATATGGTAGTAGCCCCCTATGTTGCATTTCAGAACGGGCAAAGAATTCAGCGTTCCTTCAAAGAATTTCCTTTCCGCCTCGTTTCTAAGGTACGCTTCCCTGAAATTCCGTCGTGCCTTAAAAGTGGTATCGTAGATCTGGGACATCATCACCGCTCCAGGTATGAGATTACCAAGAATGAGTGCCAAGAGATTGAGGAAGAAAAGGTAAAGCAAAGGATTCACGCTAAGGCGCACCACAAAGTAGACAGTTACCATGGTGCCAGAAATACATCCCAGTTTTACTGTTGGTATGAATAGAGACCCGTACGCGACGTTATGCAAACTGTTTAATATTTGCATGGACCGATAGACGTGAATGCATTCAGAGAAGGAGCGAGACTTCCGGTGCATTTCTTTTGCTTTTGACGGGAAATCCTCGCTGAAAGGAAAACAAATCTAATTACCTATACAGTACACCAATGACGTCTTTTAACCTGTAGCTCCGTTTTTTTTTTCTTTTTTTTTAGGTAAGATAAATCTGCTGGTACTATTCTATGTAATATGTAATTTCTCTCCTTTTTAAAAACTGTCTTTCAAGGTGACTACAAGGACGTTAGACCGCGTTTTGAAGGAACAGCCAAATCTGACCTAGCTCGATTGTAAAGAGACGCTTCAGGGTAACGGCGAAATAAAACTTGAAATAATTCTGTCTTTCTTACCAAGCTTTTTTTAGCCAAAAGGATGCCACACATATTGACGGAGCGATTGTGCTAAAAATGAGTACGATGTCATGGATGCCTTGGAATCCTGTAAGCCAAGCTCCAAAAATATACAAGAGTCGACCTGAGTCCGATGTTATCACCATCAAACCCAGCCAAATATTGATTCCCGTTGCAAAAATACAGCTTAGACAGACGCAGTACACCGTTGCAGCAATGAAGGCTGAGCGATATTTGTATGTGATTTTTTTCTCCTCAGCAGTTAGCAGGTCCCCTTAACAGAAATGGGAAACAGGCTGTCAGCTTATGCAGAGCACAAGGCAATAATAAATAAATTTCTATGGAAATGTCAGTAGTGCATAACATAAAGGAATCGGGGCAGTCACAACCACCTCTGTCGATTCCCGTCAAAAGTTGCAAAGTACAAAGTTGCAAATGACCAAAGTTGCAATGGAAAAAGTTGCAAAGGAAAAAGTTGCAAACGGCATGTCCAAAGTTGCAAACTGTGCTAAGCCATACTTACACTTTGGCAAGGGTTTCTTGCTTTAAACTAAATAAAAAAACAAACCCAGTTTTATATTTAAAATCTGATCAGCTCATAGAACACTCTGCGACAATAGACTTTTTTAGTTATAATAATTATTTTTTTAGTTAAAAACATGCTTTTATTACACTGTGGTACACCCAAAGGACAACCCAGCAGTCCGTGATACGTCGGCCTGCTAAAATTGGCTTAAAATTCATTCGATTTTGCTCATGCAGAATCATAGTTTAGAATATTATCTTTCAGTTCAAAATTTTACCTTTGGCCCAAGAAGGTCACCAAAGGTCAACATCAGCTTCAGAGCTTGTGAGGTATTCCTGAAAAGCTGACTTCATGCTAAGTTCAAAAATATATAATTTTTAGATTTGGCGCACTTTCGGCGCCGATTGAGCAAAATCAGATGAATTTTAAGCCAGTTTTAACACGCCTGCGTTTCATAATGTTACAGCTGTCTTGTCCTTTAATGCAGCGAAAGCAATAAAAATACTGTAAATGAAACTTCGTAAAGAATTAAAATGGAAAAATTTGAGAAAAACTACTGGACTCACGACGCAATGAAATCAGTTGTTCGCTAAAGCAGTTGTAATTACAAAATTCAATGGTCGCAGAGTGTTCCATGAGCTGATCAGATTTTAAATGCAAAACTGCTTTTTCTTTTTTTTCTTTAGATAAAAACGATAAATCCTTGCCAAAGTGTGATTATGGCTTAGTACAGTTTGCAACTTTGAACATGCTGTTTGCAACTTTTTACATAGCGTTTGCAACTTTGTACATGTCGTTTGCAACTTTGTCCTTTGCAACTTTTTGCATTGCAACTTTGGTCATTTGCAACTTTGTACTTTGCAACTTTTGACGGATACCCCTCTGTCCACCAGGCGGCGGCACCCAAATGTTTCGCACCCACTCATCCTACTTCGGTCCCAGAAACCCTCACATTAGAGAGATGCCGATAGAGTCAAATTCACTCAAGTTTTGAAAAATGAGAAAATCAAAGCCTATTAAAGGAAATATCTTTTGTGTTGTACTGTGAAGCAAATTTCACTAACTTGGGTAGCCACTGGCTCAAGTTAAAACTTGAGTTAAAACTATCGGCATCTCTCTACTGCTTCTATCTTTACTTTACTGAAGCGACGAGAAACAATCTAGTGTAAATGCTGGATAGGGTAGTATTTCTTATAGATTTTTCTTGACCTGCTAATAAGTTGCAGGAAATTCGCAGAATTTTGAATTTAGGCTGAGACATCGAAACACAACAACCTCAGCAAAGTCGCAACCGCATTTTAAGATTTCATGTAGGGGGAAAATCGTAACTTAACAACCGGAACTTACGATTTGAAGTAGAGAAAAGTCTAAAGGGCAACCATTACTTGTGATTTCGGTTGCGGTTATATCATTTGCTACCACGTTTCGTGAGTTTGGACAACAGTAACTTGCGGTTCGAACAGTGAAAATGCAGATGCTTCTAGCTTTTCGCCTATAAGCTTACAAGAAAAAATTCAGTGTATTTTTAGTAGTAATTATTGCCAAGAATAACTTTACCGAGTTCAGTGGCCTAGGGGCCAATCACTTCACAGTCGCTTTTCCTACAACTTTTGAGTACCATAAATTTCCAAATAATATACAGGTTCTAAACAGCAGCCGGGGTTCATGATAGTAGGCGGGTCCCTTATGGTTGAAAGTCAAAGAAATAGTAGCCAGGGGCTACTGGAAATTTACGGTAATTCAAACCCATCTTGCTGCATGAAACGTGAGTAAAATCACTATCGCCAAAGAAAATTTTTCAAAACACTTTTTTTACGGTTCTCATTTACTTCCTCCTCCCCAATTCCCTCATGTTCTGCGCTAATGCCGAACAGAGACACTGTGACTTTTTTATGGACTTACCAAACACTCCGTCAAGATGCTTGACGTTGTTTGCTATAGTGACCAATTCAGCTGCGTATAGAACGCAAGAGATATTCAAGGACAGCAGTACGAGGCAAACAATGATGCTGAAAGCAAGCAGAATGGCAACGTAAGTTGAGCTCTCTTGCAACCTAGTCGCGCTGAAGATTGTATTTCCAGTACACATAGCTGCAATGGTGACACGGACAAACAAGCTCAACCATGACTTCCTTCTTGTCAAGCTCCCCGCAACATAACTGCAAGGAAATAGTTTCAAACGGGAAACTAGATGTAAAGCTTTGCCTAAAAAGTTTTGCTCGTATTCAGACAGCATGTTGCTCGCAGCGTGCCTGTTCTCTCTCTGGTCTGGAATATCTGGAGAGAAAAAGCTGAATGAATGAATAAACCCTGAAGAATTGATTTTGAAATAAACCGTGCAAACACGGATGTACGAAATAGCGCGAGTGTACCGTGCAGATACATGTACCGGGTGTATATGGGGGTGTAATGTGCGTGTATGGGGATGTACTGGGCGTATATGGAGGTGCACTGGGTGTATATAGAGGTGTACCGGATGTATGGGGCATATGCACAGATACGTGTGGCCAAATTCGGAGATCCGCAAAACTTCACCGACCGCTATGAAACTCAATAGGGACCCTAAAGAACTTCCATACCAAAATGAAGTGAGTCGGCCCAACTGTTGCTGAGATAACGTGAGAACTGCCGGACGGCCGGATGGACGTCCGGACTGACATGGGATACGCATGAACAGCTCGCGCTATTAATAAAATAAAATGCTCAAAATCCTATAGATAAAAATCCTTCACACCGAATGGTAATTACTCCACAATTACTTGCAAAATGGGGAGATTATGCTTTAGCGTTTTAGATGAGGTTTGAAATTCGGGGTTTTAGAGACTTACGATTATCTTCTCGATATTCTTGACGAATGTTTCATTTAAGTATTTACAATGAAATTTTCCTCTTAATGGATGTACAATTTCGGATAATCATTTCTTAGGGCTCGTACTATTTAACTATTACTTTAGCGCAATCATCACTTTTATTTTTGCTATATAATTTGCAGTAGTGCACAGGTTTTTCTGATTTTCGTTCGTACTCAATGAATACAGGGCGTTTGAAGTTAATTTCCGCAGTGAAAGTTTTTCAATTTTTTGAAACTCATTTAATCATTGAAAGTATTTTTTATTTAACGATTTCACTTGAGTTAATGGGATGTTATAAAGTTATAAACAGAATATTTCTCCGACATCCCTCCCGCGTACCCTGCTTTCGCATATTAAGCCTAACACATAACCGTAAAACATATATGTCGCAGTAAAGATTACATTAATAATATAAATATCCGATAAATAATATTTTAAAACACTTACCCTATTCAACAAATCAGTTGTTCTATGTAGTCAACAATCAGGTAGCTTGTTGTTTTTCTGAAATAGAAATCAAAACGAGTTTAGTCATGCGAGCCTTGGAGACTCATCATGGCCAAAATGTAAGATCTCCCGTGCCGGGGACAATGCACTCGGCAACTTAAGCTTTTAGACTAGGAATTCCGAGCAGCATTTTTCAAAAACGATGAAAACCAGAATAAAACTGAGGGCAACAGCAAGTTGAGCAGACGATTTTCAGATTGATTTTCAACAAGGAAAATAACAAATATTTTATACCTGATTTCCGCTTTGGACGAAGAATTTATTTCTTAACTGAAAATATAGTCCGAAAATTCCACTCAAAAGTATTTGCACAAAACTGAAACAATAAGGGTTCACTGAAAATTTTTAATAAATAAATAATGGCTTTCTACTACATAGTCTCTCTTTAACTAGTCACCCCTTGTGTCCTGCATTAAAGTTGGGGTCCATTTCCGGCAGTGCCGAAAGTACCAGGTACATCAAATTAGCAAGTGGAAGAATATAGAGCTGATAGACTTGACGTCACCGTTTCCGCTAGGGTAACTCAATTCGCATCGGATTAGCAGGCGAGATTCGCTTCTGCTACCGCGAGCATTCCTTAGTTTAAGAATTTTTCGCTTGCCCTTGAGGTTAACACAGGGGGTGGAGTTCGCTCTTTCCGTGATTTACCTATCTTTAACCATTAGATGGATGGTTCACGGTCCTAATACTTAAGTAGCCGAGTGTATTCCCATATGTTTTCGGTGCTGCAAGGCTGGAAAGCATCCTGAAAATTTTACCATCCACACCACCGGCATCAACTCTTTTAAATGTACTTGCCGCTTGCTTTCCCGGGTCACTGAAATCGTAAATCCTTTCGTCTTCTCTCTTCTTTCATTCCAAGTAAATAAACTCCATTCTATACGGCCCGATTCGATTACTGATGTTCTTCGCTATCATATGCAAGTAATTTTTTTTAAATCAGGTCATTACATTTACTATTCACAAGGCCACCGCCTAGGTCAAATAAACCAATCAATCAATCCACCACAAACAAGAAAGAGGTTGGTTAAAGCCAACGAACTGGATAAGGTAAAGTATCGACAAACATTTGCAGCAGAAATTAATAATTGAATTCTATACAACTGGTTCGTTGCACTTAGAAATAGAAACTGAGGAAAATGAGGACAGGTCCTTGTTCGGCAGTTCGAATGTTCGTGCACGATTTCCCTCTAGGGCTTTATTTGAACTCGACCGGCGTATGAGTAGACCTCACTCACTCAGTGTTGAAAATCGGACTCGAGTTTTTCTTGGTTCAAATTGAAAATTCGAATTTGAGTGTGGTATATTTTAGGATCACTAAACCGGGTTCGTTCGATATCGCTTCTTCAGTTTGCAAAGGCAGCTGATTGACATGTAGTGACCAGGTCACGGGGGGGATCAAAAAGTACGGTGTATTTTCTGAATCGGGGAGACGAGTTCTTTTGGTCGTCGTAACGTTTTTTCAGTGCCATGAGGTCAGATGATTGCCTTTTTGGTCCCCTGAAAGTCGCAGATGTGACTGCTAGACTTTCTGCTAATACCAAAATTGAAGCAATGGGCTAGTACTACTAGTACCTGCTCTACCAAGTTTCGGAGATCAAAGGGCGGACCTTGGTCAACAAAAAACTCAGCAGACAGTCTAACACACATAAGGCAGTTGCGATTAACGCGGAAGGGGACTTCTTCCTGGCTATTTCCCACTTTCACTGGCAGATGAAGGAAAAACTAGAATTTTGGTTGAGAAGAGAGCAAAGTTTTTTCTTCCCCATCTTGAAACGTGATTTCGGTAAGCCGAAAAGAAAAATCTTCCTCCTTAAACCAGAGAAATAAGGAGAAAATTCTGGACATTTTGCTAGTTCGGGACTACTCGATCAACCGGATAAAATCCGAAATAAGAAGCAAAAATTCAATTCCGCGTTAATCTCAACCTGCCTATTGCGGTGCCTTCGTTTTTCTTATAAGGTTGGAGATTTCCTGTTTGGGTTTTGTTTCCACAATCCACAGAGAGAAAAAAAGACGCCACTTTCTACTCTCATCCACATTTCACTACCATGCACCAAGCTCTAATGTCCCACCCAAGCGCTCCCACCACAGGCGACATGGGCAGCTAGAAAAATTATATGTTGCTACGAATGTAAAGCTGAGTGGATTAAACGTAAACTCGACCTAGAAGGTGGTCACTCCTGACCCTTCCCTCTTTAATGAATTCCGTCTGGCTCTGGACTAGCTTCCGCATCTAACAGCCCTCTTATCTAATTTTAAAAATCGAATAATGACTTTTGTTTTACTTTTTTAATCCGACTCTATTGACTGGTACTAATTAGGAGAATTTTTCTTTCTGTTTGATAAAAATTAATTCCTAATCAAATCTATCCTAGTCTGAGCTCAAATCTGATGAGAGGCATCCGATCCATTTAATCTAGTAGCCGCACAGTATCCGGCGCGAACGTTCGAGTTCGTAATAGCGTTGGATTCTGTTTTTTTTCTGTTTCATTTTATGTTGGGTGCTCTGATAAACATTGTACATTTCAATCGCTAAGAATTCGATTTCAGATATTGCATACTTGGAACTAGAAGAAAATACTCTTCTTAGAAAACTTTCCGTCGTATAAATAGGCTTAAAACTCTACGATTAATTAAAATAAGCAGTTACTTCTTTGTTCACCGATTTCTCAAGAGAAATTGTTGACTTTATATTATTTCACGAGAACAAAAGGTAATTTTGACATTAATTAGTTAACGCGGAGTTATAATTAACGTTTTGTACACTCCCCGCAAAAACTATAGACGAGGGCCATTTCCGGCTTCTATCACGAACATCGAATTGTTGAATAAGGACTCTTATATACAAGAGAACCAAAATGTCCCTCTGCGTCTTCTGGAAAACGAATTTCTCCAAAAAGCTCACTCGGTGTGGAGAAATCCAGGAAAAACCAAAATTCGGCCCGCAAAAACTATAGACGAGGTTCAGCTCTCATAGCCTTACTCCATCGTAGCTTTAAAAGTTTCTTACTAAATTGAAGCTAAGTAACAGCTGTTACACGAACATTTTGGATTTTGGCTGAATTGCTGTTAGTATCCGTGTTTCAGCACCTTCAAGTTAACCCATGAGTGCATTGGAATTTGGATTCAAGCAATGACAGAAAAAAAAAGTCAGTCCAAAAATGCCGAAGTGTGTCGGACAAGTTACCTATACACACAAGAAGGCCCCCTTAAAATTTCAGAATTTTTGGTAAACCCTTTGTCGAGCCACACTCAGAATCCCGTCCCGCTCTTTTCCCCTAATGCTAATAACCCATGCGTCCTCACATGGTTGATAGTTTTAGCGATTTCTTAACCAAGCGTTGACCAAATGACTAAATTTCGACCCTTCCAATTTCACGACTGCACTGTATTTACAGCACCAATGAATTGGCTCTTTTATTGTTGGTGTCATGTTCATTATTGTTTGGTGGGATCCGCTGAATGAAACATATCTTTGAGACAACATTTAAATTCTGAAGCTGATTTGAAATTTTGAAATTTAATTGAGAATTTTAAAGCATTGTTTAAAATTCCAAAATAATTATGAAATACTTGTTAAGGACGATGTGTGAGGTTTGTTTACTATGTAAAGAGCATGAGAAAAATGGCAAACTCAAGGTGCATTTTCTGAAGTAACTACCGGGACTAGAAGGATCGCTGATATGTCGAATTGAAGAAAAATTGATCGTAAAATAGGTTTTCTACAGACACTTTGCAAGCTCTAAACCTGATCTTGGGGTCAAAGGTCAAGTTTTAAATGTCAGCTGTTAGATAATGTCTTGAACCATCACCCTGCAAGATTTAAGCAAAATCAAATGAATTTTAAGTCAATTTAGGCTGTCGTCAGTTTCATAATATTAATTCTTCGATGTCCTTTAAACTCCAATTCGTGGTAAAAGCAGTGCAGTGGTAACAAAAAAGGCCTGTCATATAATCCCTGTTGCCAACGGAGATTTTGGAAGTAATTAAAAAAGTCCTCAACAACAAAACAAGGAATTTTTAAAATAGCAAACCTATTTGAATATGATTCATTCTCGTTTTAAATCTTGATGAGAAACATTGCATTAGTCTCTCGATTTCTGAAATTCGAATTAAATTAAAGTAAAAAAGTCGTTGTTAAATATCAGAGGAAATTCATTGTAAAGTTAAGGTGGAGGCCTGGTAGCCTAGTCAGTAGTGAGTTCCACCGTGGATTCTCTATTCGATAGGTGACGGGGGTTCGATTCCCCTTGGCACCGCAAAAACTGGAGTGAGGTGTGTGATGTTATTGGAGCGGGTACAGTGGTCGTTGTTTCCTTGAGACAGCTGTGAAGCCCTGAGGAGTCGCCTGTGTTGTACTGTGATAGTACTTCCGTACAATGTGAGGTACGTAATCCTCGGTATCAAGACCGGAGTATGAAGGCTGCCTGCCGAACCTCTGTCCTCTCCACACTACTCCTACCTTACCGGAAGACAGCTAGACACGAGGAAGAAGATAAGCGAGTTAAGGCAATCAAGGAGGCGTCCAGGCCAGAGACCAACCAGAGGCTGATTGTGATGCAAATCCCGAAATGTCTGATAACTGCAGCTGCTGGACCCATCTTCAATAGCTAATACCCCATAAACAAATTACCTACTCCACTATAGTCCGATTGGCATTGTGAAGGACTATAGTGGCTTGATAAACCTACGGCGATTGTAAAAGATAATAAATATTATTTTTATTAGTTATTCCGCACTTTTCCTGTTCCTTCAAGCTTTATGTTCTGTCGATGCTCCGCATAGTGAGTCAGCAACTTTAACTTTGGGCGGGCACCTCTATCCCCTTCCCTGTTTTTTTTTGTCCTTCTCGTGCTAATAATTCAACTTCGCTTGCCTGATACTGACTTCGGTACGACGGTACTAACTTCCTACGACCCGTGCTTAAAAAATTATTAGCAAAGCTAGAAATATTCCAAGACCGTTCTGAATATTGTTATCGGAGATTATGAATTTCTAATAATTTTAGACAAAGCTTAAAGGAAAAGGTTGAAAATATTAGCCAATATTGCTTTTCTTTAGTCTGTTTTTCGGGGATGCTTCGTCCTTTTTCAGCTTCGGCCTTAGAAAAGCAACAGCTCCATACGCCCTCAGCCCCGGGTATAAAAGGCCATGAATAAAGCTAGGCGAATTCCGAAAAAGGTTTGCAAATTATTGGGGAAAACAATTTTTAAACTGCAGTCTATATAGCAACAGGAGAATTCTCCGGAAGGTCCGCTGAAAAATAGGGAGCTTATTGCACTTTTAAGTCACACCAGTTACACTGAAAACACTCCAGCAGTGTGAAAGACACCGAAAAACATGAGTTTAGAAGAAGAACTTTCAAAAAATTTCCGAGTTGGGGTATTACTAAACATTAACCCGTGCGAAGTGTACAAGGAGGCCGGAAACTGGAAATGCCGAATGAGAACCCTCACTAAAACAGGCCGTTTTGCATGCCGTATGCTAAACTTCATTGCCTTTTCGGTCTATGGATATTCCACAGTGGCTATTTTTTTGCAATGCATTCTCCAACGGGACCGCCCAGCCTTGTTATCACTGGAAGTAGCTTTTCTAGCGATCGCCGTATACTCCTCTTATTGCTTGTGCCTGTGGTTATTCAAAACAAGGCAACTCATTTGCAATGTTGGAAACACTATCGAAATTTACTCGGCAGCACGTAAGTGTGCTAATTACGCGGCAGCCGCTAGCGCAGGCACTAGCTATGCTTTTTCATAAATTGCAAGTTTCTTTTATGATTCAAAGCATAGCAGCATAGCATATAATGACATAGCAGATAAAAATAGCAGCCATTGCAAAGATTTATTATTGCGCGCTCGTAAAGCTCGTCTATTTGCTAAATACTTAAGCAATTTGCCTCTAAGGTCTTATCTATAAATTAGTAAGAGCATATTAGTGGGTGGGTCATCGAGGCTGGTATTTATTTTGTTAGTTCGTATCCCAGATTTTTGCATTAAAACCCGTTTCACGACGTTTTTTAAAAAAAAATTTTTGGAATTTATATTTTTTTTTTGCAGATAATTCTTATCTTACATAAAAACATAACAATAGGGCTACTCAAACATTCCAAATTTTTGATATGTCAGCTTTGCAAACTTTTGCAAAATAGATATGGAGGGATTTCGATTCAAACCCGAATTCTCAACTCTGATTAGCTCTTCGGGTTTGCAAACTTTTGCAAGAACAGCTATCAAAAAAAGGCATGTATTTTAAACTATACAAAGTTTGAAAGCGCGGGTGCCAATTACAGTCGAGCCTTTGGGTTTGAATCAAAATCCCGCAATATCAGTTCTGCAAAAGTTTGCATTGCTCAAAGATTTGTAATATCAGATAAAGTAGCCCTAATGTAACCTGCTCATATCCTACGATGGATGGTTATGTTGTAAATGCTCGGCTTACTAAGACGCAGAAAGTTCGGGAGAAAAATAGAATTTTTGTTTAGAAAACCAAAAATTCCAAATCCGGCCCTCCATATTTTAGAAACAATCAGCTCGTTTATTTATTCTGTTTTATTATTGATTGCCTATGTTACTTTTAGCTTTCGTTTTAAAGAATGGAGCAAAAATCAGCAACTTCAAAGTTTTCTGAGCAAATGCATCAGAGTTGGAAAAGTCATGTAGTGGCTGAAGTACAGTGCGCGGGATCGAAAACCATACAGATCAGAAACCAGAATTTTTTTGATCTAAGACGAAAATGGCTGTAGCCCATGGTAGCAGGGGATTTCGCTAATTGAATTGTATGCTTTTGAGTGACGTGCTCTGTACGTCAGAGCTGAGCTGGCGAACACATCCAAGGCTTAGGCAGTGCATATCTTTTATTTACCCAGGGGCCGTTAAAAATGTTGAGTTTCTTGGTTTCACTCCCCACGTCCCAAATTTTACTCTTCCCCGAAACTAGTACAGGACCAAGGCAGGCCTTTTTTTAAGTTGATCTTCGAAACTTCCGAAAGTTTAAAATTCTAACATCCTTCGAGCTTTGCGGAAAAGTTAGCCCCACCCATACATGTATACGCTAATTCACAGACTCATTTCTTTTCTTAGGGAAACTAATAGGACCAGGCTTCAATCAAAAGGAAGCTCGGCTACGTCTTGGATTTTTCATACTCCGGATTTCCTTGTCTACTTTGTTGATTTGCATACCTGGAGCAGTCCTTGGCCTGTTTATTACGGAGCATCCAATATCAGAACTTTATTGGCGGTCACTCCGCTTCTTTTTCAATGACTTGACCATATTTTATATTATTAATAGCGCGAGCGCTATTCATGCGAATGCAATGTCCGTCCGGCCGGCCGTCCGGCCGTGAGTGATTATCTCAGCAATGGCTCGATGGATTTGCTTCATTTTTTTTATGAGAGGTCCTTAGAGTCCCTAGTTGATCAAGTTTATGTTAGAAATCGGTAAATCAAGTTTTGAAAAATTTCGATT
>JABASM010001971.1:0-12352 GCA_019776545.1 Brachystomella parvula | reverse complement strand
TTCCTTTGAGAGGGTTGAGCCGTAGCATCATTGCATTCTACCAAATAGTCAAGGGGCGGAGGATTTGTTCCACAGCCCTCGTGGTAAGCTGAATTGCAAACGTAGCATTTCAGGCCTGCAATAAAAAACAAAACGAAGCATTATTACATTACAGTTGTGCGTATTTAAAAAAAAATAGCTCTGCTTTTAAATTCAAAAAAATCCGACGCTAAGTTGGACCGGTCTTTTGAAGAACTGTTTGGCAAACTCAAATGTCGTACATATGCCTCTGATGGTTCGGCTCTTAGTTCTAGCAAAAAAAAACGGAATCTTAATCCTTCGAGATCCAAGTTCGAATTTCGAAATACGAATTCTAATATTTCCAGCTCGAGGAAAAGCCCTCAGTTACGACGTTTGTCGCACATTCAAATTGCCGGACAGTGGTTTGGGTTACTCTATTTAAAATTATGAGTCCGAGTTTCGAATCCGAACTCGAATCTGGCAGTTCGAATTTCCAGTCTGAAATCCGAACTCGAAGATCGAATGATCCGCCGGAACTCGAACGTGAATTAGAACCTTTGAAAGCATAGGACATTCGATATTCGAATTTGTCGAACAATGCCCGAAGCTCTTTCTTAATTAGGATTAATTAGATCTTAATTGCAGTCGAGGAGCACTGCCTCGGCCGTAATACTTTAATTGAGAAAGTAATTAAGGTGATGAAGAGAATTGGGATCCAGCTAACGAAAAGACGAAACTCTATTTCCAGGGCCCCATTATTTCTAAAATGCTGTAAAAGGGAGCTTCTCAGCACAAGAAAATTAGTTTGATATTTTCTGGCTTACCATCTGAATTTTGAAGAGTCACTAATAAAACAATGCATATTCCCCTGAGTAAATTCCAGGCAAATTGATTCATTGTTGTGAATGTGATCTTCACAAAATAGGAAGATGGATTAATTCTGGACTTCGGAAAAAGGGTTTCAATTTTTCCTGAGCTTGTGGGGGAAATGACTTTGTTTTAATCCTCAGTAGCGTCTGACCCGTGCGCTGGTTAATGAGCTCAACTACTTCTTGGCTCCCTGTTAACTTACTAATAAACCACAGTTATCATTCTGGTCTTTAAATAATAACTGGAACGAGTTGGATAGTGAGTATAAGATGAGATGGACCGCAAATGGGGTTTCCTCATCTTCTCCGCCTATTTGGGATTATTCGTCCCATCCCCACGTCATTCAGGCTTGTTGACATATGAATTCATTCAGGTTGAAGCAAAGCGTCAAAATTTTCTCTAATGCAAGGAAAAATCCGGTAAAGTTCCGATTGATCAAGATTTTTCTTTACTTATTCCAGTTTCTTCCTAACAAAATGCAGAAAATCAATGACTTCAACCATTCAGCGATTCAGCATAAAAATAACAAAAAAGGTAATTGAGAATTCTTGTATGCTTGGGACCAAGAAGAGAAAGTTTGGTTTTTGACCTCTCGGATTTGGGTTCATCTCCAGCATCCAAGCTCCTTACAGAAACCTAGCGGTAAAATGTTATGAAAATCTGTGGAGTTTGAGACGAAAAAGGGGATGAAACTGAATAGGAATCTCCTTGAGAGAATTATTAGCTGCTAACTGACCCTTCATCAGATTTCAAAGTTTTGCAGCACGAGATTTTTTTTTTGTAGCAAAATCGACGCATTTGTGAATAGTCCATATTTGACATTTATGCTTTTCACGTTTCACCTGACAAACAAAAAAAGCTAAGACCTTTGAAACTGACTTCCTTACAAAGGGTGGTACCCTATCACAAAAAAAAATTCTTCGAAAATCCAAAGCATGTCGAAAAGGATTTCTGGGGGGTACCCAACTTGCCTGTAAAACCATTTAACGGTTTGAATCCGCCATTTTCCTTCGCTGACTAATTGAAGAGAAACAAAAAGTGTCTGCACAGAGGGCATATGGGATTTTTCCTTGTAAAAATTATTCTGAATAATTTTTCCTCGGCCTAAAATTTCGCCAAGTCTCTTGCCTCATGAAATTAAATTCAGTGACTTTAATGGGAGACAAGAGACCAGTGATTGGCTACCCCACGATACTTCTTTACCACCGTACCGACGAATATTGGCACTTTTCAGACCAACTGAAAAATGTGGTAAGAGAAACCAAGCCAGTTTTCCGCCTGCCATCTCGGGGGATACCATCGAGGAGAGCTGAGAAGAAAGGTCAATGCCCTCCGTTGAATTTTTCAGAACAAAGCCCGAATCGCTCGGGACTTATTTCCAGAAGCATTGGTACCTTAACCAGTAATATTCACACTAAGGATGAACTACGTCTACGCTGCAGGAACAGCGGTAAGGCTATGTCAAACTTATTTTCAATTTTTCAACATTTTCTGATCCCTCTGAATTGCTGTATTGCAGCTATATGAACTTTGCGTGACCCTGGTGGTACTCTTAGGATGGGAGTGTATGCTCCTACTCTTCCAATTTGCTTCACTAAATGCCTTCTCGGACGCCTTGGCCGTTTCTCCAGGAAGTCTCTGGGCTTTCACAGTCTTAATGGCCCTAGTCATATCTGTAGTGATTGATGCCACACAAGTCTACACCGCCGCTGAGCAGGATGAGATTCGTACGCTTCCAATTTACTGTGTATGATTAAGTACTGCTTTCCTTATCCATACATTAACTATTACTGTACGTTTACATAGCGATTTTTCTTGTATTAGGTCAGAGTTGGTGCGAACTATGCCATTTACGTTCTACTCATGTGTGCCATTTCCCATCGACATGGATTCACAGAGCCATCGCAGATGGCACAACAGGAGAAACTAGGACAAATTCAAGAACAGAAAGCAACCTTTCAAAATGGAGTGGATATGGCCATTCTGGATGGTGTCAATGTTTCCATTGGAAGGATTTTCATTACGTTCGTACAAGCTGCCGCTGCTGCTGCTTCTACGGCTCGTCAGCACTGGGGTGATGGGAGAGGAGGGGTAGGACCGTAGGGTCAGCCTAATGTTAACTGAATGTGATTTAGTAGGTATAAGTAATCGCTCAAAAACCCTGGATATATAAAAAGTTGAATTTAATGCTTACTTTAAAAGAATTAACTGTGTTTAAAGATTTCTTTGTGTATTTCTGGGAAAATTCTTTGAGAGTTAGCTCGAATGACGTGATACGTGAAGGATAGAAAGAATGAACTGGCTGACTGAGATTATTGTTTAAAAGGTCACCTAAAGAGCCAGGGATGGGAATTACTATGTACTGTACTTATGTACCCATAAGGACTGAGTGGGTTTACTTCCCACGACGGAATCCCCCACCCCCGCCTCTCTTCGGCTTCTTCTTGTCACTTTCTTTTTTGTCATCAGCTGGACGCTTTGAAGTTGTCGGCGAAGAAAGAACCTTAAAGAATCCATCGAGCCGGCCTTGTGTGGAAGTCTGTCGAGCTTTCTGCAATTTCTTTGATCCATTTCGAATACGTTCTTCCGAGAAACCTATAACAGAAGGAAAGAAGTAAAAACTTTGATTTAGGTGAAGATTTTCCTTGTTTTTAGTTATCTATTACCTTTTTCACCACACATGAACTCCACGAGACCTTCTTCGTCTGGTTGATTCCAGGTAAGCTCAATGGTTGAAGGATCAGTGACATCTGCATGGGTGAAAAGGCGGCGCGCGGCATCGTATGGCCAGTCTTCAGGGATGGTGTACTTCTTAGGGTCCAAATGCTTGAGAATGTTATCAATTGACCGGTGCTTTGTAATTAGCTCGATTGCACGCTTCGGTCCAATCCCTTTTATACTGTCACAGTAGTCACATCCAAGGAGAATACACAAATCGATGAACTGAACAGTGATAGAACAGCTATTAGATTCACTAGTTTCATAATTCATACCACGATTTTCATTCTTACCTCGTCCATTGTAAGATTCATGGCTTGGAGAATCTTATCCAAATGAAATTCCTTGATAGGCATTTTTCGGGCTTCGCTGAATGTAGTATGTCGGAGGAGAACACCGGCTCCAAAGGTTAACGCGTCCATGTCCTCTGTTGCAACTGCATAGACCTTTCCAGCTTTCTGAAGAGCTGCACACTGGGCTTCTGCTTCACATGAAGCCTAAGTAAACATTCAAAATCAGAAATATAGATCTGAACACAGAAAAATCAAGCAGACGGCAAGCTTACCGTAATACAGGGAATGCCCATCAAGCCCAGAAGCTTCCGAGCTTCCTCATTGTGGCTCTTAGTGACCTTCACCAATTTTCTGACGTTTTTATCAACATCTTCTGCTGTTCCAGTCTCCTGAGCCTCATCTAATGCCTTTTGTGCTTCTGCTCGGCGCTGAGATCGTTTCTCCAAAGTACCACCCTTCATTTCCGGTGGCTTACCGTCAAAAACAAAGACAGGCTTGAGCCCGTTCTCAACCATTCGAATTGTACGATAGAAGAATCCACTAAGATGGGATGTAACTTCACCGTCGGCGGACTGCAGCTGTGCCCCTTCTTGACGAACTGCGATAAGGTACTGATAGAGACACATGGAAGCATCAACGGCAATCTTTCGACCTGTAAGTTTAATAAGCAGACATTACAAGCCTCTATATCTCTATCCATGAACTAGAGCAGCCGTCAGCTTACCAAAGTAATTCTTGAGTTCATTTTCCTTAATGGCATGTGGGGCTTCGTCTCCAATTACCTTAGAGAGTCCTTGAATACCCATTATGACGGTGGAAGTCTGAAATTACGGTAATATGATTACACAGTCCCAACGATTATCGAAGCGATAAAAACAAATGAAAACGAGGAACTTGCTTGGACAAATCGCTTCAGTAGATTACAGAACGTGGTACCCTCAAAACAGACAGCTTTTAGAGACGATAGCAGCAGGGTGAAGCCAGTGTTGACGTTTTTCCGTACGTGTTTTTCAGTGTCAGCGTCCCGGATTATCTAAACAATCCAAAATCGCTTCGAACAAAAACAAAAAATGTCCAAGAAAAATAAAAATAGTAAAATGCGCGGGAGGCGGCGCGGCACCCGTTTCACATTCCCAATAAATGGGCATTCGGCTTCACGGAAAACTAGATGATAAAGGCTCAAATTAATTAACAGGTACAAAGCACCAAATCCGCAATAATTACAAATTGTTGTTACAAATTAACGAAAATTTGTTTTAATCGTGGTGATAAAATAATTCACAAAATATAGAACTCTACAAAATTATAATACTCAACTATCCAACAGGAGTTCAAGCCTTGCAAGTGAGCCAGACTTCCCGCGGGCCGTGGCATCCCGGATTTTCTGGATGTAAACTGTCCTTATGTATTTCAAGAGTTTCTTGAACTGGATACCGTAGGTACGGGTCATAACATCACTTAGAATTTCTAGAAGCGCGTGAATAATTGTGGCTGTCACTTCTTCTTGAGGCTCTAAATGGAGAAAGAAATACATTCAGAATATTCCTTAAGAAAATTGAGGTTAAGAATTTATACATACCAAGCGTCACAGTTTTTGTCAGGATCCTCCAAACCTCCATCGTTGTAAAAAATTCAAGGCCGTTACCTTCAGGAACTGGCTGTGAGCAAAAGTTCTTCACCATGAAGGCATAGAGCATACAGTACCTGTAAATTAAATACGATACTTTGAACCTCATATTCTAATATGGTGTACTTGTAGCATTTGGACTCACCCACTAAGTTTCTCCAAGAGTATCTGAGTAAGGGTTGACTCAGCAATTTCTTTTTCACCTCCAACCTGATGGCCAATGGCAGTTCCATACGATTGTATGTCCATCCCATTCCTAGGATAGGCAAATGGAACAAGGAACGGGCAGGTCTTATAGAAGTGTGACTGAACCAGTTCTCCCCATACGGGGAATTTCTTTACTAAAGCAACCCCAACGGCTGCCAGGTGATTGAGGTTCTCTCGTTTCAATTTATTTTCACTCGAATCAGCCTCTGCTTTCTTCACAAAACGAAATGCGAAAAGGTTCATGACAAAGAGATCACCGTTTCTTTCCTCTGGAAAATAAAATTCAAAAGAACGAATAAATTAAATTTTTTGTGAGATTCGTACGGTAAGTTTGACTTACCGTTATACGAGAAAGGCGTCGTTACGCCCACGGAGCGAACAGGCTGCCCTTCCAGTAGACTTGTGAAATGTTCTATCTTAGCACGGGTCTGGTCTGAGATTTGATTGAGAGGAGTCATTACAACTTTGACGGCAGCAGTGTANCGGGTCTGGTCTGAGATTTGATTGAGAGGAGTCATTACAACTTTGACGGCAGCAGTGTAGAATTTGGAGGCCTTGTCAATGTGGTTTGTCTTCTCTTGTATACTGGCGAGCATATCCTGTGTCTTCTTATACTTCATCAAATCAACTGAAAGAACACACCCCCGGAATTCGAATGGTACGTCTGAATCACCAGCAGCTGGTTCCCTGCTTACGCTTGGGGAAAACCCTATTTTAGAAGGCGGTGGAAGGAGTTCTACTGCCTCTTCATCTAATTTCTTCTGGCGCTCCGAATTCTCACGAGCCACTCGCTCTTGCTCATCTTGTTTCTTTTTCTCTTCTAAAGCTCGCAGCGCTGCTTCCTTCTCTGCCCGCAGTTTCTGTTCGGCGAGTCGCCTATTCTGCTCCACGAGGTCCAGTTGCCGACGCTCTGCTTCTTCAGCCTCAAGCTGCTTCCTTCTCTTCTCGTCTTCTAGAAGCTGTTGTTGTGCGATGAAAATCTTTTGAATCCTATCAGCTTCGAACTGTTGCATTTGCCGTTTTCGCTCTCGTTCGATTTCAATTTCTTTCATTTCTGACTCCCATTTCATATTGATTTCCTCTTGCTTTTTAACAAGCTTCTTCTGATAATCCGACTTCAGTTCGTTGACTTTGTGTTCTTGCTGCTTTTTCAAGTCTAATGATTTTTCTCGAACGATTGAGTCCCATTCTGCAAGTCGATTTTGCTCAATCTCATTCAGCAGTCGCTTCACATGAGAATGGACAGGTGACTCCAATGCAAAAGCCAATGCATCTGCGTCGTCGTCGTATTCGCCGTCAAAGTTACGTACTCCAAAGCTTCTTCTGCTCTTGATTGACGGGGTACTGGTTTTCTTGCTGACGGAGGAATTCATGGCGGCTGTACGTCTGGGAGAGTCTGAAACGAGTATAGATATAAATCGAAGACCTGAACATCAAAACTAGAAAACACGACTCAGTTTCTGGCAATGCTTACCATGATCTTCAATAAAGTCTATGAGGGAAACGCTTCCATCAAATCTGGCTTCCTCTGGGATTCGAGGGTCACTATTGTTGAAGGTCTCAGGCTGACTTGACGCCAGTGGACTGGTTAGATAGGACCCGGCAGGTGAAAATGTGTATGTACGAACTTCAGAAACGTCCACTGGTAACACCTCATTCCTCGAGCCTTCAGAGTCATCAGACGCGTCCTCATCACTCCCATTGTCCTCATCATCGACATTTTCAATAGCCAGGGCTTCTAATGCATTAGAATATTGATGACAAAGCGCCCTCACTTGTAGACACAGAACTGGAGGGATGTTGCTGGAAGAGTAGTGGGCTGGATTTTGGAGTATATCCAGGACGTTTTTGTCTTTCATCTCCTTTGCCTATTACTGAAGACGCTCTCTGTAAAATTAGGCGAGGATAAGGTGAGGTTAATTGTAAGCACGTGAAATCCTGAAAACTCACAGGAATCCGACCTACCGTGTAAAACGTATGACTTGAACTTGGAACTTCCCAATCGGAGCGGTAAGGAATTCTCCCTTTCGCTGACTGATCAAGAATATCAGCCAGTCGTTCTGTGGTCAACCCATTCCTCAATCTGATACGCTCTCCTTCACCGTACTTCCAGCCCAGCTTCCCCATAACCTAAAAATCAGGTCAAAGACAGTCAATTACAGCAACAATCAAGAATCAAACAATAATCGTAATCAAATCAAAAAAATTATAAACAAACCTGCGTGTCTAAAACTTCGACAACATGGCAAACTGCCTCCCGCGTTTTATGCCTTATTACTCGCATATGGGCATGCAGACTCGACTGCGGAATTCTGGTGGGAGCTCTGCCAGCCCGCTGCTGAGGTCAAAGGTCAATTGACCAACGATTCTAGCGACTACAGTTGATACTGCATGATTCCTTACTCACGATAAGCGATTTTATTAATTTTCCCTATTTAGGAAAAAAACTTCAAAAGAACCTTTGAATTCGACCTGTATTTTTGAGATAATTTGTTTTAGGGAGTATCTTGACTCATGAAAATCCAGAGGTCCGCGTTACCAGCTCCAGCACATGGTCGTTCGTAATTTCCATTAGCTCGACAACCATTTTTTCATCCTCACCGACCTTAATACTCATAATTCCACTGAAATGGACTAGTGTCGTCGTCATCCTCTGAATACCCTGTAATATTGTAAGTAAGATTAATAAAAAAGTACAGCGTATGACCTCCTAATCCTCGTGTATAAATTTTAGTCCATTTCCTTACCTCGCTTACTTTATTTCTGTCTTTGGAAGACTTTGTAGCTTTTAGTTGTTTCATCTGGGCTGGAGTAAATCCAATGACCTTATCCAGTACCTTTAACAAGAAGAAACATCAAAATAACAAATGAGGTTAATAAGACAAGAAAATGAATTTTATTCCGATTTGCTTACGGAGGGAGCTATTCCAACGATAAGATATCCTGACCCGTCGTTGATATTAACATTCAATTTCCACTCCCCGCTCGCTTTGTCAACTTGGAGATCTGAGGCAAGAGTGGCAACTATTGCTTTCACATTCACCGTATCACCGGTTTTGAATTGGCCGTATTTGATTTGTTTGATGTACTGGTAAGGTTCTGCTGCGACTTTCTTCCGAAGAGGTGGCTTTGTTTTGATTTTCGGTGCTGGGCCTGCAATTGGAGAATCACCGAGGGTAATAACTGGCGGTTTTGCTGGTGGCGGTGTTAGACTGGGAAGGGGTGGTGTGGAGCTTACTCTCGTCGAAGGAACCGATACCGTGCCCGAAGCTACCATTACCAAATTGTCATCCAAGAAAAGCTCGTCATCACTCGAGTTGAATCCGTCATTGTCAAATGTCGGAAGTGATTGAGTAGTTAAACCTGAAGAAATGCTTGTGAAATTCCGAAGCGGTTGCGTGGCTGGAGTTGAACTGATAGTGGAATTATTTGGAAGCACTTGAGTAGACTGAGTTGAATTGGTGCTGAGAAAAGTGGTGATAGTGGTTTGGGTTAAGGAACCTGTGGCGACCGGGTTTCTCGTACGCTGCGAAGCCAAAGGGTCTTCATTCTTCCGCTTTTTTGCAATTTCCTTTAGCTTGGAAGAGAGTTTCCGAGCTGGTCGAGATTGGGAAGATTGAGAGTGAGAAGACTGAGTGGTTTGAGAGAAGGTTTCCTTTGGATTAGGATCGTTCAGCGCTTTCGACAAAATATTTTCGACCGAATTTCGAGCCACTAGATCTTCTACGTCACCCCCTAGAAACTTAACATTCTTTGGTTTTAAATGTAGGACTCCTCGTCGACAATCCACTGGTCCAATGACTAAAATCTGAGGAATAGCAAAAGTCACTGAATCACATTGCAAAAAAGAATACCGTGAGCATGCTTTAGGTTCACAAACCTTACACCCTGGCTTCATGTTAGACAACGCTGGAATTATTTCCATTTCCATGCCATGTATTGCTTGAGATCCATCAGTCAAAGAAAGGTAGAGACACCGGCGTGGCTTCGGTTGCCATCCAGCCATTGGTTGCGCACCGTCCGTTGCCTGCACATTCGTATTCTCATTCTCCAGCTTCTTGATTTTGTTGTACTGATTGTAAGCTGACTCTCCAATGTCTTTGAACCAGTTCACCTGAAAAGATAAACAAACAAATATGGTCATGGCGTTGCAATGCATTCACGTGCATTCATGTCCATGTATTCACGAACCTGAAGCGCATACGATGAAGTCAGCGCTACTTTCCTCTCCGCCTTTAGGTTCGGTTGCAAGCAAATGCTCTCCATTTCTTCCAGATTCGCATCCAGCCATTGTATGCTGATTTGTTGCTTGGTTGCGCACCGTCCGTTGCCTGCACATTCGTATTCTCATTCTCCAGCTTCTTGATTTTGTTGTACTGATTGTAAGCTGACTCTCCAATGTCTTTGAACCAGTTCACCTGGAAAGATAAACAAACAAATATGGTCATAATAGCGTTGCAATGCATTCACGTGCATTCATGCCCATGTATTCACGAACCTGAAGCGCATACGATGAAGTCAGCACTACTTTCCTCTCCGCCTTTAGGTTCGGTTGCAAGCAAATGCTCTCCATTTCTTCCAGATTCGCATCCAGCCATTGTATGCTGATTTGTTGCTGGACGAACTTATCCGTGAGTGTTTGCTGGAAACAGAACCAGAAATCAAATCCGATTAGTAGCAGTTCCCAGCAGCTTTCTTAAAACATGGCAGTGGTATTATAGTACAGTTCAGCCCTAAATACAAATGCCCTTGAAATGAACTTCACCTGGGAATGAGATTCGCATATCCAGTTGTAACATGCAGTCAGCCACTCATCAGTGTAAGTCAACCAGCCATCCGTCATATACTTTTTCAGTTTGGTGTACTGGTCCTGCGATCCCATATTTAAGATTGGTAGCAGAAGCAGCGGCAACACAACTATTCAGTTTCTTAGTGTGAATACTAGACCTGAAGTTAAATCTGGAGTAACATATGAAAGCAGCAGGTAAAAAAAAAGAAACAGTAATCAGAACAGCTGACCGTGGGCCTTCGAGTTTTGTTCTTACGGCCCAGTTTTGACGTGCACTTGAAATTCAGCAGCTTTCACTGGACGCTGTTTCAGCCTCACACCAGTAATCCTCTATAAAATTGACTGAAAATAATTAAAACAGTGTAAAGTTGTAGACAGAAATTGATTGCTGACCGAGTGTTGGAATTTTAGAACAACAACAAAACAGTTGACATTTCCTCCCGCGTTTTTTGAGAACGTGACTTTTAATTTTTCTGGAAGGGAACGCATGGCGAACATGCCGATTTTTTTATTTGAGAAGAATTTTCCACGAGGTAAAATCCACTCTTCTAAATCACACCCAACTCACAAGCCGATTTTTCACCGACGAATGTTGGTTATCCTTTTTCACATGGTGCCTTGCCGAGGTGTGAGATTTCCCGAAATCGGACGAATTTTTATTTTAAAAATGTTTTCATACTTTCAATTTTTTTTTCAAATATCAGATGAAAATATTTGAAAATCGAATTCTCAAAGCTTTTCGAATTTTCCTTGAGTTTTCAGAACTGTTGCAAACATTACTAAAGTTTTTTTAGTATTGCAAAGCGTTCTTCCGAGGGTAGGGTAAGCATTCAAGTCCAATTCCGCATACTTGTTTTCTGGAATCGAATCTAGAGTGATTCGAAACGTGGCCTTTTATTTGAATAAGAGTTTCGATGATTCGAATGCTAGTCTTTTGCTTGAATTCGAACACGAAGCCCAATCATCCGAGGCATACGGCATTCGAGATTCGAATTTGCGGATTCATACCGTCAAATGGCTGTCAAAATCCCATCAAAATTCTGTCTAATGGACATCTAGTTGCCCTGAGAATTACTGTATGCCTTCAGAATGCCGAAATTAGTCGCCTTCGTTGGTGAGCTTTTTGCTTTGCTCAATTTTTGTCTCTTCTGGGTTTCTTTTTTCAAGGCAGAAAAATGGTCTGAGCGAGTGTGATTTAGAAAAGAGGAAACTGGCCTAAAATTAGCACGAGGAAGTGAGAGAGTGCGTCTTCCTCCATTCATCTGCTGCCTTTTGCATTTCAGATTTTACACGAAGAGGTTTGACGAAGTTTTATCGCTGAAAATTTAGACGATTTTAAGTTTTAGATTTATAAATCACAAGTTATGGAAGATCCTGGACTTGCAGCGCTCGTGTATGAGTATCTTAAGCAAAAGGCAGCACCTATAGCCGATTCTTTCAAAAAATCAGTTAATCCGGTAAGTGTACCTCATAGTTTTTTAGACCCATGATATCGTTGCTTCCGGTTTGATGTAGGCAGCGCTCGCCGCTGCTTCTGCTGAGCAGAAACATTGTTTTCGCCAAGCGGCCATGTTTTCGTCCGCTTTAAGCATTTTTCGCCGGGCTGAAGCAGCGCTGAATGTGGCCAAATCCATGCTTCCATTGTTCTTTGAAATTTAACTTCGATTTTTGTCGACCCAAAGCATTTGCTCTACATGTACAATTTGTAGTGTATTTTTATTGGGTCTACATAAAGTACTTGACTCATGGGGAGCGCTCTGGCTATCTAGGGGGCTCATAAGAATCAAGTCACAGATATATTGACGAGAGTTATGCATGCAAACCTGTTGCTCTGCAGTATCCTAATAC
>JABASM010001970.1:0-12354 GCA_019776545.1 Brachystomella parvula | reverse complement strand
CTCCGGTTTACACCCGGTATACCCCGGTTTACACCCAGTATATCCGTTATACCCCCGCTTACATCCGGTATACCCGGTTCACTCGCGCTATTCCATACATCCGGTTTGCCGGTTTATTTAAGAAAGAAATGCGGTGGTACCTCCTCCAAAACATTTAAGTTTAAAGCCCTTTAATATTAAAAATCCTGGAAAACATATATGCTGTTCTTCCAGCTAGAAAAAAAAGGCTTCTGTTTTACGGGCGATCACATTACATTTGTGTCTCACATAAAAAAAAATCTGGGCGCCAAAACGTCCAGTTTGATTAAATTAAGTAGTGATTTTATTTTGCAAAATGCAAAATATAAAATCACCTTTAAATGCAAACTGCATTCGGTCATTTTATTTTTTTACAGGTAACCATATTTTCTGTCAGAACCAAGCGGGGTACAGCGTATGGGACGTGCTTTAAGTAAGCAAATAAATTATAATTCGAAATACTTAATCTTTTTTTATTCGCATGTTAAGTTGAATAGAGCTAACCTTTCTGTACCCAAAGGTTTTGGAAATCAAACATTTTAAAAGTTTGAGTACTAGGTAAATCCCTACGAGAAGAATAGCAATAAATGCAGCTATAACATCCAGTGAGTGGTACTGTATAAAATTAAGTTTCCTTGCAGCGGACCGTATTTGGGGAGCACCTAAACAAAAATGGTTAAAAAACGTTTTTCCTATTTTTGTTCTTCACTCACCATTGTGTCGCATGACGTACTCCATCCACCATAGCGCTCGCTTGAGTGGGTCATCTATTTGATCCCTGAAAACCGCGGAAACATTACGTATCGTCTCGCGGTACCTGCAATTACAGCAAAGAAAATAAATTATAGAAAATGAAAATGAGTAAAATTTTAAGTATATTTGTATGTGAACTCACTTGGGGTTATTCAGAACTTCGTTCATCCCATCCGTTAAGTACTCCTCTGTTAGGAGGTTCCAATCCAAGGGGAAGAGGTAGCCATGGTTCGCTGCTTGTTTGGCGTTGAGCGGTTGATCTCCAAAAAATGGGATCCCGAGAAGCGGAACCCCGTGGTAAATTGCTTCCTCAATCCCACCAAGCCCACAGTGTGTGATGAATAATCTCATTTTGGGGTGACCAAGTAAATCCTGCTGTGGGAGCCATTTGCTTAGTTTCACATTTGGCGGGACATTCTTCACATTTGTTCCGTCGTGTTTCATAACTACGCGCTGTTTCAGTTTTCTAAATACATTGAGGATGATTTGTAACTTCTCTTCTGGCATTTCTCCGACAGGTAAAATAGTCCCAAAACTAAATAAAATGAGTCCTGCCTCTCCGCTCCCGGCTACGAAATCTTCGAATTCCTTTAAAAAAAAATAAAACAGGTTTAAAAAAATAAGAAAAAATAGCTTAATGAAGAGCAGAATGTTTTCTTTCTATAGAAACAGCATAGGAAAATATTCCAATTTCGGTATACATTTTCTGGACGAACGGATGATCGCAGAGACTTCGTTTGTACGTCAAATTAAAGAAGAAGCGATTGTTTACATTGTTGTACAGAATGATTTGTTTGATTTATACTATCTGGGAGTGTCACAGGCAAATTTCCTGAACTCTGTTTGTTTTTTCAGCGGCTACTTTCACGGAAATCGCACCTATAATCATAAGTTTCATTCTGCCCATCTGCTAAGGATGAACGTATTTTTAATTTGAAACCTTCTGAGCATTTCTGAATAAATTTTACCTTGCTTAAAGGCTTGGCAGGATGTGAGTGGATTCCGCCAACGTCTATGACGTCAGGTAAGTTCGGTTTTGGCTTGCTAATGCTAAAATGTCCGTTGGCAAGCATAATGGATGCTGAGGCCAAAATTTCTTTCGCAGAAGGTGTATCAGCTCCTACTTTTTCCCTATAGACTTCTTCCATTTTTGGGACGTAGTAGTAGTTAATTACTCCAAGCATGAGAAGCTCAGCCGCCATGTTCTGCATCCTCTGCAAGAAGCTCATGTCGTCACCCAGCCCAACCAGAATGTTTGGAACAAAGGACGGTGGATAGTGACCTGCCAGTGGGGCCACCATGAAACCCACTGGGCTTGTGGGGAAAAATAGAATGAGCGGTGCCTTGTTTTTTGTCATCACCCGGTGGACGAATCCAAGTGAACACTCATTGAACATCGGCTGGAGAATTACAAGGTCCCATTGGTCTTCCATTAATTTTTTAATATCCGCACGGTCGTACAGCTCTCGGCAGGCAGGGGGATAGATTTGACCCATCAGCGCGAAAAGGTTAATTTCCACATTCTTTTCCTTCATTTCGAACAAACCCATTTCCAGATGATCCAAGAAAGTCATAGGGTCAACCGTCGGAATTTCTCGAATGTTTTCTTTCACGAAGTTTTTCAATGGGGAAACTAAGGTTACATTGTGTCCTTGAGCCGACAATTCCTTAATTAGGGGCAAATAGGTGAACACGTGACTTTTCGAACCAAAAAACTCGACGGAAATTATTTTCTTTCCTGATGATAATTCGAAGACGCCGAAATTGAAAGCCAAGAGAGCACAGTAGTATACAGGGTTAAATTTGCCCATTTTCCTAGAGGGAAATTTAAAAAAAGAAGACAAAGTTTTCATCGTTAAGGACGACGTTATTGATTATTGATTATGTTACTAGTAGAACTGCATGTTGGGCAAATCGCTACTGTGAAGAATCATGTGAAATGATAAGTGCTATATGCTGCAATTTCAGTAAGGCACCGGAGATGAGATGGCAAATAATCAGCTCTAAGAGAAGCATGTAAGTGTTCTGGCCTCGAGAACGATGAAAAAAATTGACATTGAGTACAAAAGAAATAATTTTTTGCCCCAATATCAGTTGAATGCAACAATTAATCTATAGTAGCTATAGTTTTTTTTTTGAGGTTCGACACAGCTATAACATTAGGAAGCCAGACACAGCACACATAAGAGAATAAAAATAATATCCGGTTCATCCATCAAAACCTGAGAAATTTTTCCCAAACTCAAATTGCAGAAACTAAATACCCGAAAATCACGGCAACGAATTGGATTAAAAAAAAATCACGCTAGAAAAATCAGCCCATCCAGTAGACGAGCAGTTTTTTCTTTTGCTTTTAGAAGATTCAAGGATACTTTGAAGCTTAAAAGAGTAACGATCGAGCGGTTTAAGTGATGTGCTATAAATAGGATAGGACTGAATCCCACAAAATGAAATGAAAGCTTGGTTCAGGAAATTTGTAAGTTTCGGCGTAATGCATCCAGTATTTTTATTAAAAAGATGGACGTAGTGAAAGCTTATTAATAGCGCGAGCTATTTATGCAAATGCCGATGTTAGTCTGTCCGACCCCAAGATCAATATTTCAGCAACTGCTGCACATTATTTTTTGTATGAGGGTCCTTCTGGGTCTCCAGATGTGTACTACAAAGTTTTATAGCCATCAGTGAAGTTTTGAGAAATTTCGATTTTTCGCACATTTATGTATATATGGGCTTATGGTGCAGACGTGCTTATGGTGCATATGTGCTTACGGTGTACATGGGCTTATGGGCCTGGTATTCCATCATATACACCCACTATACCTCATATATCTCATATCCTTCTTTTCTCTTTTATTATTCAAGATTTTTCGGTTAATCTTTTTTGTCGGAACAAAGTGGCGCACGGCGTATGGGACGTCAACTTGCTTTATGCAAGCAAATAAATTAAAACAAATCCTTTATTCTTTTTTTATTCGCATAGTAAGACTTTGAACAGAACTACTTTTTTTGTACCGGAAGGCTTTGGAAATCAAAACTTTTAAGAGTTTGAGTAGAGGTAAACTACAAGGTAAACGTGGTAAAGTGGTAAAACATGCAAGAGAATTTTTTAATCTGTTTTTACTTGCTTGTTGTTACTACCATCAGAAGCAGATTTGATTGAAGCAAAGCACATTGAAATGACAAACTTTAATAACTTGAATGCTACATAAATTCCTACTAAAAGAATGGCGGCAAATGCGGCAATCACATCCAGTGAGTGGTACTGTATAAAATTCAGTTTCCTTGAAGCGGACCGTATTTGAGGAGCACCTAAACACAACAAAAAAGGTTACAAAAAACGTTTTCCTTCTTTTTTTTAGTACTGACCATTGTGTCGCATGACGTACTCCGTCCACCATAGGGCTCGCTTGAGTGGATCATCTATTTGATCCCTGAAAACTGCAGAAACATTACGTATGTTCTCACGGTACCTGTAATTACAGAGGGAAAATACATTAGAAAACAGAAAGAGGTTAACGTCCTGCAATATTTGCATGTGAAACTCGCTTGGGGTTATTTAAGACTTCGTTGATCCCATCGCTTAAGTTTTCCTCTGTTAGGAGATTCCATTCCAATGAGAAGAGGTAGCCATGGTTCGCTGCTTGTTTGGCGTTGAGCGGCTGATCTCCGAAAAATGGGATCCCGAGAAGCGGAACCCCGTGGTAAATGGCTTCCTCAATTCCACCAAGACCACAGTGTGTGATGAATAATCTCATTTTGGGGTGGCCAAGTAAATCCTGCTGTGGGAGCCATTTGCTTAGCTTCACATTTGCCGGGACATTCTTCACATTTGTTCCGTCGTGTTTCATAATCACGCGCTGCTTCAATTTCCTTAATACGTTGAAGATGATTTGCAATTTTTTTTCTTGAATTTCACGAATAGGTATCACAGTCCCGAAGCTGAATAAAATGATTCCTGCCTCTCCACTCCCGGCTACGAAATCGTCAAATTCCTATTCGAAAAAATAATAGAATGAATGAACCAGAAGAATATGTTGACCATCGAGAAGGAGGTTTTTCTTCCTTGGAAGCAGGAGGCGAGGTCGGTGAACTTTACGGTATATTTTAAGGAATAAAGGTCTTGTTTTTCGGCTTTGTTGATACGCCAAGCTTTAAAGAAAAGCGATGGCCTGTGATTGTAGAGAATGATTTTCTTTATTCTCTGGGCCCTCCGCGTTTGTTTGTTTGGAAAATTTTTGGTTTTTTTTTTTGAACAAAAAAGTCACTATACTCAATACTTTGATTCTGTAGAACTGCCTTTTTCCCATAAGATTAGTTTGTACCGAGCAATGGACTTGTTTTAGGACGAGATTTGTCGGATTCGAGAAAGTCAAGTGATTGTGATCAGCGCTTATTAGCTGGGTAAAGAACCCGATACTTTAAATTCTTTGAGAAGTATAAAAGCAAGTAGAGCCTGCCATTTTAAATCATGCTAGTACTCTGTACCTTAGGCCATTGGATCATTTGCCTGGAAATATAAGCTTTTCTTCTACCAAAACTGGCTTACGATTTCAAAAAACTCGGACCCAAATTACAAATTGCACAAACCAGTTTACATCATTGTAGTTATTTTGATGCAGCTATTTTACTCAACAAAAAATGGAGCCCTTGCAAACTATTTGTACAGGTATGCGTGAGGAGTCGTTTCAAGCCCATGGTTCAGATAATTGATGCACTGCTCATGGCCGAGGGCCTACAACCTCCAAAAGCGACCAAAAATCTAGATAGTAATCAGCAAGTATGGCTTGAGAACTTTTACCTTGCTTAAAGGCTTGGCAGGATGTGAGTGGATTCCGCCGACGTCAATGACGTCAGGTAAATTCGGCTTCGGTTTGCTAATGCTAAAATGTCCGTTGGCAAGCATGATGGATGCCATGCCCAAAATTTCATTGGCGGAAGGTGTATCGGCTCCCAACTTTTCCCTGTAAGCTTCTTCCATCTTTGGGACCAAGTAGTAATTAAAGGCTCCGAACAGGAGCAGCTCCGCTGCCATGTTCTGCATCCTCTGCAAGAAGCTCATGTCGTCGCTCAGCCCAACGAACATGTTTGGGACAAAGGAGGGCGGGTAGTGGCCTCCCAAGGGCGTAACAACAAAAGACATTGAGCTTGTGGGAGTAAAGAGGATGAGCGGTGCCTTGTTTTTTGTCATCACCCGGTAGACAAATCCAAGTGCACACTCGTTTAACATTGGTTGAAGAATGACAAGGTTCCAGCTCTCTTCCATTAGGTTTTGAATATCCTCACGGTCATACAATTCCCGGCAAGCAGGCGGATAGAGTTTTCTCATTAGCGGGAAAAAATTAAAGTCCACATTTTTTTCTTTCATTTCGATTATACCCATTTCCATCTGAGACAAAAAGTCCTGAGGGTCAGTTGTCACAACTTCTCGAATGTTTCCTTTCACGTAGCTTTTCAATGGGGAAACTAAGGTTACATTGTGTCCTTGAGCTGACAATTCCTTAATTAGGGGCAAATAAGTGAACACGTGACTTTTCGTACCAAAAAACTCGACGACGATGATTTTCTTTCCTGATGATAAGTCGAAGGCACCAAAACTCAAAACTAGGAGAGCACAGCTGAGAGGGTTCAAGTTTACCATTTTCTAAAGAGGGAGAGGGGAAGGGCTAAGTTTGCAAAGATACAACCCCTCCGTTAGATTTTCCTGAGATTTTTTATATAGCATCTCTAAAGCAAACAAAACAACGTTTTCAAATGAATTGTTTCGGAATTCGCTTTCTTTTGACTTCTAGACGTCACCAAAGGTCAGTCAGCTGACCTCATCGATCAGGTCAAGTGTGGTGTATTTTTAGAATCAAGACATCAAGCCTTTTCGATTGACGTATCACTTGATCTGATCAGTGAGGTCAGCTGGCTGACCTTAGGTGACCTCTAGAGGTCAAGCGAAAACGAATTTGGAAAAATTTCATTTAGAAAAGTTGTTTCGTTTGTTTCAGAGATGCTATATAAAAAATTTTAAGAAAATCTAACGGGGGGATTCATCGGCAAAATTAGCCCTCCCCCTTTGATAAAATTTAAAGGGCACTTTTTAAACTTATGGACGCCGGTGTTGATTACATTAGAACCGCTTTCAGGGTGAATGACTACAAACAGAAATAATTTTGAATCAAGTACTATGCTATGGTTCAGTTAGGAATCGGAGATGGGACACAAATATAGTCAGCTCTGAAAGAGAAAAAAGAGTTTTGGCCTTGTGAACGATAAAAAAAAGATAATTGGGGGACAATAAATAATTGTTCGTCCTCTAATCAGCTGAATACAGCAAGTTATGTCACCACTGTTATCTAACCGTGTTTTTTTTTTGTGTAAAAAGTGGAACACGTGGAAAAAGAACAAGTAATATGATACAACGGATCCATAAAAAATCAGAAGTTTTTCGCAAACTCACTTGGGGATATTTCAGTAAAGGACGACGGCACAATAAAATTAACGAATGGGCAACACACAACCTTCAACGAAAATTTGCAGCATAACTCAGTTTTTAACGTAGAATCCATTTGTGAAAGTCATTTTTGAAAATTCGAATTAGTTTGACTTCTGTACGTCAGCAAAGGTCAGCCTTTTTAATCTTTTTTCACTTGCCTGTTGTTACTACGACTAGGACCACCTTTTCTAAAAGCAAAGCACATCGCAATTAAAAGCTTTAAAAACCTAAATACTACATATACTCCTATTAGAAAAATAACGGCAAATGCTGCAATGACATCAAGCGAATGGTACTGTACAAAATTCAGTTTCCTTGCGGCGGACCGTATTTGAGGAGCACCTAAACAAAAAAAAAAGGTTACAAATGACGTTTTCCTTCTTTGTTCTGGACTGACCATTGTGTCGCATGACGTACTCCGTCCACCATAGGGCACGCTTGAGGGGGTCATCGATTTGATCCCTGAAAACTGCAGAAATATTACGTATGTTCTCACGGTACCTGTAATTACAGCAGAGAAAATACATTAGAAAACAGAAATACGTAAATTTTTTGGAATATCTTTATCTGAAACTCGCTTGGGGTTATTTAAGACTTCGTTAATCCCATCCGTTAAATACTCCTCTGTTAAGAGGTTCCATTCCAATGGGAAGAGGTACCCATGGTTTGCTGCTTGTTTGGCGTTAAGCGGTTGATCCCCGAAAAATGGGATCCCGAGAAGCGGAACCCCGTGGTAAATGGCTTCCTCAATCCCACCAAGCCCGCTAGTGTGTGATGAATAATCTCATTTTGGGGTGGCCAAGTAAATCCTGCTGTGGGAGCCATTTGCTTAGCTTCACATTTGGCGGGACATTCTTCACATTTGTTCCGTCGTGTTTCATAATCACGCGCTGTTTCAGCTTTCCCAATACGTTGAAGATGATTTGTAGTTTCTCTTCTGGCATTTCTCCGACTGGTAAAATAGTCCCAAAACTAAACAAAATGACTCCTGCCTCTCCGCTTCCGGCTACGAAATCTTTGAATTCCTTAAAAAAATAAACAGGTTTAAAAAAATAAGAAAAAATAGCTTAGGGAAGAGCAGAAGCATAGCCAATAATAAGTAGGGCTATGGCAGAAGATTTTCGTCCCACAGAAACAGCATGGAAAAATAGTTAAATTGCGATACATTTTCTGGACAAACGGATGATTGCAGGGACTTCGTTAATACGTCAAATTAAAAACGATTGTCGTTAAATGTTAAGCAAAAAGTTTGGTGACCTCTGGCGGCCACATTTTACATTAAAAAGGTCAAGAGTGGTATCTTTTTCGAATCAGCATACCAAGCCCTTTTGGTTGTCGTATTCCTCGGTCCGATCGAAAAACGTCAACCGACTGACCTTAAGTGAACTCCTGAGGTCAAACCAATTCGAATTTTAAAAAATGATATTCACCATTGAATTCGTAAAAGCTGAGTTAAGAGGGTAAGCTTTCTGTAAAAATTGTATGAAGCCGGTTTCGTAATTTTACCACGCCGCGGTTCTTTCCTGGAACTTTGTTTTTTTCAGCGCTAATTTCACGGAAATGGCACCTATAAGTTTCATTCTGTACATCTGCTAAGGATGAACGTATTTTTGATTTGAAACCTTCTGAGTATTTCTGAAAAAATTTTACCTTTGTTAAAGGCTTAGCAGGATGTGAGTGAATTCCGCCAACGTCAATCACGTCAGGTAAGTTCGGCTTCGGTTTGCTTATGCTGAAGTGTCCGTTAGCAAGCATAATGGATGCTGAGGCCAAAATTTCTTTCGCAGAAGGTGTATCGGCTCCTACTTTTTCCCTATAGACTTCTTCCATTTTTGGCACGTAGTAGTAGTTAATGACTCCAAGCATGAAAAGCTCGGCTACCATGTTCTGCATCCTCTGCAAGAAGCTCATTTCGTCACTCATCCCAAGGAAAGCGTTTGGTACGAAAGATGGCGGGTAGTGGCCTCCCAAGGGCGTAACACCAAAAGACAATGAGCTTGTGGGTGAGAAGAGGATAAGCGGTGCCTTGTTTTTCGTCGTCACCCGGTGGACGAATCCAAGTGCACACTCATTGAACATCGGCTGAAGAATGACAAGATCCCAGGTTTCTTCCATTAGTTTTTGAATATCTTCACGATCATACAAACCGCTGCAAGATGGCGGATAAATTTTTCCCAACAGCGTGAAAGGGTTAAACTCCACATTTTTTTCCTTCATTTGAAACATACCCATTTCTAACTGAGCCAAGAAAGCGATAGGGTCAAGCGTCGGAATTTCTCGAATGTTTCCTTTCACATAGTTCTTCAATGGAGAAAGTAACGTGACATTGTGTCCTTGAGCCGATAATTCCTCAACTAGCGGCAAGTAGGTGAACACGTGACTTTTCGAACCAAAAAACTCGACGGCAATTATTTTCTTTCCTGATGATAATTCGAAGACACCGAAATTCAAAACCAGGAGAGCACAGTATACGGCGTTAAATTTTTCCATTTTCCAGGAGTAAAATTTAAGAAGAAGCCCCAGCTTTCAACTTTAGGGACGTCGTTATTAATTTATGTTAGAACTGCATGTAGGGCAAATCTCTACTGACAAAAATCATTTGGAATGAAGTTTGCTGAAGTGTTAGTTAGGCATCGGAGATGGGATGCAAATAATCAGTTCTGAGAGAAGGAAAAGTGTTCTGGCCTCGTGAACGATAAAAAAATGGCCATTGGAAACAAAAGAATTTTTTTTGACCCTCTAATCAGTTGAGTGCAACAATTATATCTATTTATAGTTTTTTTTTTGTAAGGTTTAACGCAGCTATATTTTTGGGATGCGGGACATGCCACACATAAGGGAATAAAGTAATACCCGGTTCGTCTGTCAAAACCTGAGAAGTTTTCCCCAAGTTCAAATTGCAGATACTGAAATACCCTTGAGAACGCGGCGAAGTAAATTCGATTAAAAAATAAACCTAATTACGCTGGGATAATCAGACCCATAAATTAGACAAGCAGGTTTCTTTTTTGCTTTTATACCATTTATGGATACTTTTAAGCTTACAAAAGTGAAATTAATGCGGTTTAAGTGATGTATACTGTAAAAAGGATAGGCCAGAAGTCCATGAAACGAAATTAACCTCTAGCTTAAGAAGATTGGATGTTCCGGCTTAAAGGCCTTCTTCAGCAATTATATGAGAAAGAAGTGTGGTGGCATCTCCTCCAAAATATTTATGTTTAAAGCTCTAATCCGGACAAAATATGATGTTCTTCCAGCTAGAAGAAAACAACTTCTATTTTAGGGAAGATGCCGTTACATTTACCTCTAAAATATTAGTTTCTGAAGAAAGCCCAGTGCCAAAACGTCTAGTTTGATTGAATTAAGTGGTGATTTTATTTTTCATATTGCATAATAAAATCACGACATAATGAAAATTGCATAAGTAGATTTACATTTGAAAAGTTCATTTCAATATATTTTAGTTAATCGTTTCTGTCAGCACCAGGCGGCGCACAGGGTCTTGGACGTGGTTTAAGTAAGCAAATAAATTATAATTCGAAATACTTAATCTTTTTTTATTCGCATGTTAACATTTTGTACAGAGCTTAATTTTCTGTACCCGAAGGTTTTGAAAATCAAAAATTGTAAAAGTTTGAGTACCAGGTAAATTCCTACGAGAAGAAGAGAAATAAATGCGGCTATAACATCCAGTGAGTGGTACTGTATAAAATTGAGTTTCCTTGCAGCGGACTGTATTTGGGGAGCACCTGTATAAAAAAAAGATGCAAGAAACTTATTTGCCAGAAATCGTTTTTCATCTTTTTTTCAGGACTGACCATTGTGCCGCATGACGTACTCCGTCCACCATAGCGCTCGCTTGAGTGGGTCATCAATTTGATCCCTAAAAACTGCGGAAATATTACGTATGTTCTCACGGTACCTGTAATTAGAGCAAAGAAAGTAAATCAGAAAATAGGAATGGGTAACTTTTTTGGAATATTTGTATCTGAAACTCGCTTGGGGTTATTTAAGACTTCGTTAATCCCATCCGTTAAGTACTCCTCTGTTAAGAGGTTCCATTCCACGGGGAAGAGGTACCCATGATTCGCTGCTTGTTTAGCATTGAGTGGTTGATCTCCGAAAAATGGGATTCCGAGGAGTGGAACCCCGTGGTAAATGGCTTCCTCAATCCCACCAAGCCCGCAGTGTGTGATGAATAGTCTCATTTTGGGGTGACCAAGTAAATCCTGCTGTGGGAGCCATTTGCTTAGCTTCACATTTGCCGGGACACTCTTCACATTAGTTCCATCGTGTTTCATAACCACGCGCTGTTTCAGTTTTCTAAATACGTTGAAGATGGCTTTTAGCTTCTCTTCTTGAATTTCACCGATAGGTATCACAGTCCCGAAGCTGAATAAAATGATTCCTGCCTCTCCACTCCCGGCTACGAAATCGTGAAATTCCTATTTGAAAAAAAAAGAAACCTAGAGAAATAATCATAACGTCGCGCAGGTTTTCTTCCCTCAGAAACAGCATAAGACGTGAACTCTCGGTATATTTTAGAACAAAAGTTCCTGTACGCTATGTTGAAATGTGAAGCTTTGAAGAAATGCGATGGTGTGTGTTCATATAGAACAACTTGCGTGATTCATACCCTCTGCGCCTGTCACGGCCTAACCCCAGCCTTTTCTGTTTTTTATTGTCAAAATTCCCGCTTTGGTTAGTTGGACAGAAAGAGAACCAGCAGTCACTATTTTGGCTTTGTAGATCTGCCTCAGACCAATGGACCTTGAATTAGAAACCCTACCCCGCCCCCACAGGGTTCTATCGATGTACCTAGAGATGGACTTTTAGGAATTGCCTGTATTACTTTAGGACATTGTTTCGATTTGTTGCCGGGAAATAAAACTTTTGTTCTATCATAACTCCATAAGACCTAAAAAATTCAGTGGTTAGCTAAATTCAGTTCCATACAAATCCGACATTTTCCATATGGGGGTAGGGGAGGTGCAACGGGCTTGTCACAAGTGTTAACGACAGTAGGCAAAAGTTGTTCTCAGGTATTTCAGGAGAAGTTCTACCTGGCTTAAAGGCTTGGCAGGATGTGAGTGAATTCCGCC
>JABASM010001969.1:0-12355 GCA_019776545.1 Brachystomella parvula | reverse complement strand
GCAAGAATTTACAAGGAAAGAGAAAACCAAGCAAAAGTGAGATACGGGAGTTTCAATGGAAAATCAGAAGGGAAGAAGAGGTTACGCGAAATGGTTGTAAAGATGCTGTCCAGCATTGTGCGCCGCTCTGATTGAAATCGGATAAAGTTTTGTAAGTTTACCTAAGCTATGTTTAAAAATTTGAAAGCCGTTTCTAAAAATAAAAATAAAATTAATCCAGAAGGCTTTTTTAAGCAGAGCGACTAAGGCAAAGGGCACGGTTTGGTTTTTAACGCATTAAAATGCGCGTAACCCAAAGGGCACGGCGCTTTTTTAAAGTAAAATGAAGACGAAACGTGAAAATGTATATATATGTCAAAAAATCCGGAAAATATTTTTTGGACTGCGGGCCTTTGATGTTCAAGGGAATTCTTTGCACGGCCTGCGTGACTTAAAAACCGATAGGGTATAGGCTTATGTCTTTAATATTTTTACGACGATTTTCTACAAACCACCACCGCCACCAATGTTTTTATTGCAAGGAAAGTGAGTGAGATCATGCAACCTCATAATTCTAAATGTGCAGCTCACTTTCTGCAGCAAAAGGAAGAGCTTAAGTATGATTGTTTGTGTTTTCTGTACCCATTAACTGGGAAATATGAGATCGTATTAGCAGTAAGCATGCAAATTCAGCCTTTCTTTCGGAACTCATAAAGCACTGAACTCAATTTTTTTACTACACCCTTGTTTTTTCTAATGTGAAAATGGGTAATAGTTTTTTAATATTGCCTATGCAGACATAGCAATCGCAAAAACCATTAATCCAAACGCCTTTTACCCACATCTTCTACCACCTTAAATTGAGAGTAAGGAAATCTGCTCCTTTTGTGAGGATAAAATAAAGCGGAAGTGAAAGTTCAGATACCTGTTCTAGGAGTCTCTTCTTCCGGCGCCTCGTTTGCTCATCGATCCGATCCACACACTCTCTAAGATCATCCAGCTCATCCTTGACGTGGTGTACCATGTCTACTTTGGTCTGAATTGAGCGCATATCTCTCCGTACGTCTGTTACCTAGGGGGAAGTTCAAAAATAATGAAATTATAAACCAAGATTCCCTTAATTAAGAACTCCCTTCTACCACCCCATTTTCAGGAAAACGCGGAAGCAGGTGCTGCCTAAGCTCTGCAATACAAGAAAACTTAAAATCTTTCCATGAAACTTTCACACTTGGATTCTCACATTCTGAAATCATTTGAATAGCAAAGGAGGCTCCCACGCCCACCACTCAAAAATTTTTATCTACGACTACAGTAACCCGGACTACACAGGCACGGTGAGGTAAGATGCACACCGACATTTAAACTAGACTGCCTAATGCCCTTATTAAAAAAAAAATCAGATTTTTATAGAACGGGACAGTAAAATTCCAGTTTGAATTCACATGTTTTGAAATTTTTTTTAAATAAACTTAATTTTCTAATTTTTGAAAATTTTTGAGACACACATTGTTTGTCTCTTAGCTTTCACTTTTGTTTTATGTTTTTAAAATTCTAGAGTTATTTTGTCCCAGGTGAGCACAAAAAGCTTGTCTGTAAACGTTTGACGAAAATTCTGCGATTCAACAAAAAAAATCGAAAAATTAGAAAAAAGTTTCAGCTAGAAAGAGTTCTCTTACCCTACGACGCTGGAGACATTGGTTTTCGTTAAGGAAGAAAATTTCAGAGCATCTTGAATGTGCATTATTCGCATGCGCATTAACATCGTACATAAATACCGTCTATTGCATAATTCATCCACCCGTCCCCCTCTAGCTAGGTTTACGGTAGTTTCTGCAGATTTTTTTTTCTGAATCTTCCACCTGGATTTTTGCATGAAAATTGAAATCTGCTGATTTTTTCAACGAAAAATTAAGAAACGCAACAGAAATTCTTTCCTGGATTTGCATAAGGAAAATTTTCTTGAATCAAGCCACGATTTCGTGAGGATTGGAATGAGGATGGAAGAAGAATAGAAGGACTCAGCTTAAACTAATAGTGTCACGACAGCGAGATCCTTTTGAAAGTTTTGTAAAGGAAAGAAAAATTTGCATGGAAATTGTTGATCATATAGTATAGTAGTAGAGTGGGAGGGGAAGGAGGATTTCTCATTTTGAAAAGCAGAAACACGAACAATAGGCNTTGACAGTTTTCTCCTAAGGACTTTCTCTCCTTTCTCCTCAAGACGGGAAACGGGAAGTGAGTTTCGGAAAGACATTTTCAGCTCTTTCAGAAGCAGAGGCGACAGGAGAGCTCAAAAACGGAGCAAGTTTTTTTTTTCTCTTTTCAGCTACCTTTTAGCCAGGATCCGTTGAATTGACTACAAAAAAACATTATCACATTTTCTTACATTTATTTCAACCGCGTCCTCCTCAACTTTTCACTTTTATTTCCATCCCTCTAGGTCTTACTTAAAATAATAAAGAGTGACAATCTCGTATTTGATTTTGAAAAATATGCCTCCGTTGTCTCCCTATCTTAATCTCATTTTCAAGAAATATTGCTCTGTTGGAATCTCCTTACAATTTTTCCAAGTCAACCTGTATTTAAATTAAATTTGAAATTTGAATGTAAAAAATTCCGTTTCCAGTTTCAGCCTTTTTCATCAATTGAGATAAGTTGAGGAATTTGTGGCAGGTGAATTAGAACTGAATTTTTTGAGATGCAAAGCATTGCGTTCCTTTCCTTACTTCATATAAGAGAATATGGGAAAAGTCTCCAACATTATTCATGACCCGCATTTTTCATCGATTCTTTGCCTTTCTTCAGTTTTTTCTTCCCTGACCCTCCCCCCCCCTCCTTTTTCTCTTCTGCGAATCTGAGAGACCACTTACCCCGATGATAAAGCATTTTCTGAAGGACTGAAAGTGTCTCTACCACGCACCTGATTCTAAGGCGCCGCTCAAAAATTCTGAGGCTGAAAAATATGGAAGGACCACTTCATGCTGACACGTAGACGGATACTTGAGAAAAATATAGAAAAGATGACAAAGAGCTCTGTGTGACATAGAAGGGAAGCAGCTGGTGTACCAAGGCCTCAATTTGATTTCCAATCAAATCCTTCATTCTTTACTTTCCCTAACCTCAATGGATTCTGCGGTTCTAAGTGTACTAAAGAATAGGCGCTCACTTTTCAAAAAGGATGAGGACAAAACCACAGGAAGCAATTTCAGGTTTTAGATGAATCGCTTTTGATTATTTTCAATTTGTCCCATGTCAAAATTGATTAAGAGAAAGTTCGACTAGGAACGTTTTGGATACAAAAAAAAATAAAATCCTTCTTCTCCGTTAAACAGGAATAAAGATGGAGGAATTTGAACATTCCCACCCGCGGGTAACTAGCTTAGGAGCCTACAAGTAAAATGAGGCAGATTCTTCGGGAAATAAATTAATCTGGTTCCCATATTTCTCCCATGGGAGAGTCCATGGGAACCAATGGGGGCTAAGGGCTTGCATGAGGTCCGAGCTCACAAAAGAACCAGCTTCGTTTTAGGAGCCTTTAGGGTCCACGGGTTTCCTATAAATCCTTATGGTCGAAACGTATGAGAATAGCATTATTTCCCAAATGTTTTCATGCAGGAACTACGCATGCTACGCATGAGTTTTTAGAGAGAATATTATCCGAGCGATACTTTTGGACTAAGTCCAAACTGAGTGCCATGAATACAGCCTTGATGAACGGTGAGTTAAAAGACAAGGTTCAGTGCAAAACGCTGGAGAGTGAAAATCCTGGTGAAAACCATTTTCTGTTCCTGATTTCTTCTAGATTTTGATTTTTAGATTTTCTGTAATAACCCGTTAAGGAAGTCCGTTTAACACTTAAGTGCATGGAGGATCGGGTGTGTCACCTAAAAGGTCACCGTAACCTTACAGGTCACCTTCAATTGGCGAACGCCTCCCTTTAAGCTCTCCTGGAAATTTCAAATTTTCTGACCGTTGATTGAAAAAATAGGTGCCAAAAATTAAGTATAATCGGGAAGCAGGGAATGCCTGGGTCGTTCGGCTAAAATCGTTGCGCGCACTGTAGATTATTGGTAGGGATGAGGAGAGAAAGGGGTGAAAGCGAGTATTTTCTGTTTCTCTCCCTTTTTTCCTGAAAGGAAAGGATGAGCGTGATGCTCTAAGTAAGTCATGACTAGACGAGATTCGAGATGACAAGGTAAAATGCCTCCCAGAATCAGTCTCATAAAAATCCTCCTTTTCTTCCAATAAGGAGAAAGAAGGGAAACTCATAAAGAGAAGTTATGATCGTTGACAAGTCGCGGAGACAAGTACAGAGTGAACGGCAGGTTGTGACAGAGGTGTTAAAACATGCTGCCTCACGAACCAACAGCGAAAACTAGGAAAAGCTATCAAGAGGAAAAGCGGAGAAAGCCCCATCAGCAAAAAGAGCTCTCATGCCTTCCTAACGGGTGAAAGTAGAAAAGGTAAATTAGAAGAAGGGAGGGTAAGAGGTAACATTACATAAAATTAAAGTCGTAGATTTTACGAGCCCTCGTCTCGGAGTCAAGCTCCCATAAAACCCATTCTCAAAATCCATCTCAATGTCCTGAAATCATTTCAGCATTTTGTTGTTGTTTCGAAAAACCTTTTCTAGTTGCGTCAGATCCAGGGCTGGGATGATGACCACGTAAAGGCTCGATTTGAACAAAATGACTTCTGCCAGGGAAACAAAAGGAGAGTCATGGCCCTCAGCCAGGAACTACGAAATAAATTATTTCCAATTTTTGGCACTTGAGATCAGATCCTCTACGGTAGGGTTAAGCTCTCCAAAAGCCATCCCTAGCCTCCTGCTTAAATCCCTTGACTCTGGATATTTGCAATTTCACTGTCACTCTTGATTTATAGTACACTATATGCAAATCACTACTTTCCAAACCCTGCTTCTCAATATAGGGCTCACACCATGGAAATTTTTTTCGTTACGACGACGCGTGCTACTGGCAGCACACTGACGCTCTCTACCAGCAAGGGAACGTGAAGAGCTCTCCGACACAGATTTCCTTTCTTTTTAAAAAGATTGCTCCAAATGGTGAGAAAACAAGGAAAGGATCTTCGCTAGGCACACTTTAAAATTTTCTAAAAATTTTTACTTCCTAAAAAATTTTGAGATTTTGAGAAATCCTTATGGGGATTAACACGTAAGCATTGAGATTTTCTAAGGAATCGTATCGTCGAAAAATTTCGGAAACCTAAATTTTTGTGTTTCATCGGATTCTACAAATTACCACCTTGAGCACAATTTAGGATGACATAACGCAGCTTTTTACGTTTTCGAAGAACGGCATTTTTTTCACAATGCTTCCATCCTTTAAAATGTAGACTCTTACGTGTTAATTCCCATAAAGACTTCCGGAAATCGAAGAAAAGCTGAAGGAGGTCAATAAATTCGGAAAAAAATTGTTGGAAATGTCAGTGACATTGGGAAAAGTTATTTTCTCACCAATTTTAGATAAAAATGTAAAAATGAGCGAAATCACTGTGTGCTTGGAAATACCCTTCAACGTTCCCTTGCTAGTCAAGTCTATGCGCAGCATTTTGATGGTAAAAATATTTCGATTGGAGAGAGCCAAAAAAGTCGACGACTATTTTAGTCTCATCTACATTTCTCTTCATCCACACCTGAAGTTAGCTGATTAAAATCCTGATTTCAGGTAACGCAAGATTTTAAAATAAATCGGATGAATAATGGGGAAATGTTTGAGCAGTAGTAAAAGGCGGAGTCTGAAAACAGCCATTACAAGAAAAAGTAAGAGCAGCTGCGTGGAAAGCAAAAAATGAGAGTGTTGGGGGGTTTCCCTTGTAAAATTAGGGTGGTAGGGTAAGTTATCATGGGGATAATGTTTTCACCTCTCCTTGACAGGACTCCACGGATTTGGTCAGTTCCTGTAACTGGGTCCGTATCTCAGAAAGTGCCATAGCGGTATCCAGCTTCTCATCGCCCTGCATCTCGTCCAACCTCCCACCCATGCTCATTGTCATCACGGCCAGCTGCTGTTGGTAGACGGAGCTTGCGACCGGAGACGGACTCTCCCTTGGCCATGATCTTAAAAAGTAAACTCTATTTTTCAGTTTTAAACTTTCCCCCAATATTTTCATAAATAAAATTTTCTATTTACCCGTAGTCCACAATTCTTCCACCCCCATGAGAATTTCTATGAAAATACAAATCAGGGAATAAATCAAGTATCTTTTAAAATACGCTTAGCTGTGTATCAGAGGATGAGTTTCTTAGGTTTCCAATTAACGTAAGTGGAGCGGGAAGGAAATTGTCACGAAAAGGATTGGATGAGGAATTGTTCCTGCTCTTCAGAAGAGGAACTCTGGCGGATTTCAAGATGAAAACTTTACTACGTCTAATAAAATATTTTACGCACGACATGATCCGGTCCGGTAGAAGAATCTATCATAATGAAATGAGGCAGACAGGCATACCCCCTCCCCCCACCACCCCATTTCCAATTCAGAAGATGTAGGAACATAAATCTAGTTCCTTGAAATACTTGTCACTGGGCTCAAGTCAGTTGCCATTTGTCGCATTAGCATGTCGTCCAGGATTCTTCCCTTGGCTTTCTCTCTCTGACTTTTTTTTTTCTTTTAACCTTGAGGGGATGAAGGGACTTTGATTGCTTATCAGTCGGCTTCCCACAGTTTCTCCTCTCCTAAGAGTCAAATCACGCTCAGAGCTTTTCATTCCGCAGCGGAAGAAGTGGAGTAATTTACTTTTCTCCTTTCTCCTCAAAAGTTCTTATCTTTCTGCTTTCACTGGAATTTCGGAGGAGTTTTGGGTTCTGCTTAGCCAGTCCTTTCCCCAAATGACTTATTAGCCTTACTTTATTCCACCTAGTTTGATTTCATTCATCTGATTAAGTTTCAGAATTCTTGGTTCTTGGAGAAAATTTAATTTCAGAAATTTCTACCTCCCAATGGGAAATTAATTGAACCTCAACGCTCTGTGGTTCCTGGACAGTTTCTGAAACCCTCCTGGGGTTAAAAGTTAGAATGAGCAAGGAGATTATGATTTGTTGGCCATAGCTCTTCAGGTCAAATCCAGGCTGCAACAAGCCCTGATTTCCAGCTCAGCACAAAATCCTTTCGAAAAGAACGAAATTAGTAAATTAAAAAAAAAAAAAACATGCAGTATACTAAAAACATTTTAAGTAAAAACGTTATGCACAAGTATATAAAAAATAATTTCGTGTGGGTTTATTTTGTAGTTTTAGACAGTTTAGGTGTTTTTTTGAATTTTTTCAAAAATTTTAGACATTTTCTGGAATTTTCAACAGTTAAAGTTTTTTTTGAAATATTGAGAACTTTTGTGATACTTTCATAACGTGATTTGGAGTATTATTAATTGAAATTTTCCAGGGCTGTTAAAAATTTTGAGCGTCTTTGAAATTCAAAGAATTTTTGATTTTAGAAATTCTTAGTAGTTTTGATAATTTTTTTCGAATCTGAAAAGTTTTTGTATTACTTGGAATCATTAGAAATTCTTGATATTTTTGAATATAAAATTTGTTAGAGTTTTATCGAATTTTAAACTTGTTTGAAATTCAAGCTTTTTATTTTCTGAAATTTCCTAATAATTTCGAAAATGCTGTTAGAATTTAAAAACTTGGCCCATTTTTCGAAATCCATAAAAAATGATGATAGTTTTGTATGAAACAGCTGTAAATGTTTAACGTTTTCTAGATTACACATTTTGAACGTCTTCGAAACTTAAAGCACTATAGTTTTCATTTTTTGAAATCCTTAGTATAATATGAAAATTAATTTCTTGAGTTTAAAAATTTTGGACATCTTTTTAAAAATTTAAGGCTAATTAGACTTATAAATTTTATACGATTTCAAACAATTTTAGAGATTTTGAACATTTTTCAAAATTGTTAGAATTTTTGGACATATTTGACATTTTATTCCCCGGCGGAAGGACAGGACCTTGCACCATAAGCTAAACCGCCTTCTTCGGTGAAAGTTAAAAACCGAAAATGGCCCCTCAACATTTTTTCAATAGAAGACAACCCTAAAACGAGCTTTTACGCTGCTAAAAAAACGCTAAGGTGAAATGAAGGTGTCTAGACAAAATAATTTTCCCAGTCTCTATTCAGATACTAAAAGACGACATAATGTAGGCTATGGAATCAAGGGGTCAATGTTTGAATGGGTTATCCATCGGGATCACTTTCCCGGAGCATTCAGCACCAGGAAGAAAATTCAGCTCGTTTATGTCTTTTTGTGTCTGTGGGGAAGTGTGATGGGGGAGGGGTCCTACCTTCGGAGAAAGGAGTAGTAGAGTTAAGGGTATAACGAATGACCAAAGTCGCCCGGGTGAAAGTAACTCATGTGGAAGGAGAACAAGGGGAGGGAGTCTGAAGTCCATCTTTTATGCTTCCCTGCCTGGGTGCATAAACCAGTCAGAGTCAGACAAGCGTGTCCATTCTTTAGTACCGGGAGAGCCTCATTCTCCACGAGCCCTGGACAATGATGATGGTAGGGATGCTGGAGGCTCCAGTTTTTACATTCAGAGACAGACTTTCAACTCAGCAGAACACAAAATAGAAATCATAAGTGGAAAAAAGAAGAGGAAAGCAATTTCACCAATTTTCAATGATCCACACATTTATTTCTCCCTCAAAAGTTTTTATCGTGAATCGTCAAGCTTCTCCTAATGGAAAACAGCTGGACAAACAGAAGCGGCGAGGTAAAACTGAAGGAAAACCCTGATTGAATGCTAATGGGAAAGGGTCAAGCCAAGAGGCCACGGCTCATCGCTTCATTAATCTTTAGCCTGGATGCGGGGCTATTTTTAACTCCCCTAGGAAATGGTGGTACTCACTTCATCCGTAAATTTAATTAAATCCAGATGCTAATTAGAATCCAGAAAAATAAAGTGTATTAATGGAAATGAAAAATGGGGGTGATTAAAATTCTACTTAGTTAAACCTGGAAAATTGTTTCCTGTATATCTGAGCAATTAAAAGTCAAGCGTTTTTTTTTTTACTTTGTTGCTCTCCTGATATGATTCTACTTTCCACCACTTTCTCCTGAGGGTTGGTAAGGATGTAAGGAAGGCAGAGCCCTACTGAACGAGTCCTGTTGTGCCCTAAAAGGAGCAGTTGAGGTTGACAGCCTCATAAATCACTTACTGTCACTCTCCGTTTTAAGGCTGGGTGACATATAGTTTTCTCCTTCTCGAATTTTAGTTAAGGGATGATGGGAAAATCGTAATGTGATAACGACTTACAACCAGCTTATCAGCGGCAAGTACCTTAGACCTCCTTTTTTGATTGTCTTTTTTTAGATTTAAAATTCACGGCAAAAATACCAGCTTGTGATAGAGGCTTGTTACCTCTCACTCAAGAAAATCTTTACAAAAATCTAGTTTTTATTTTCTCTATAGTTCTCTGAAACTTTGATGTGACGGATTTATGAAGACCTAAAATCCATTGATAGGGTAATTTATTAAGCCTGTCAAAATTATTAGAAATTTTAAGGATTTTTTGGCTTTGGGGGAAATCCCGTCTACCGTCCTGTCTACAAAAATCTTTTCTTCAAAACTCTCCTCTACGATGTCTATGAAAATCTTTTTCTCTTGATCCTGGGAACCGTACTTTCGTCTGCCGTATACCAAATTAAAAAGGAAATCGTGTGGTGTAGACATACGCTCTTTTTAAGAATCTTACAAGGGATTTCCACTAACCCAAAAAGCTGCGATTTTACGAACTACGCAGCTTTTTTTGCAAAGTTTTCAGATTTTTTCTGATAATGAAAATCTACCTGATTCTGTCCCTGTAATTCGAAGATGCGTCTTTGAACTTGTGATTTTGAAAAGTCTGAGAGTTTAGTTCGAGAAGTTGGAGGCCCACTGTTCCCCAAATCAAATTCATAAAAATTTGCCCATCACTTTCTCCCATGCTCTTCTTTCACTACTTTTTATTTTGAGTTAGGATTTTCGAGGATATCTGTACGTATGGCATTTTTGCAAAGAGAATTTTTGAAGAGATTTTCTTTGAGAAGCCCAGAATATCTTCTTTTATCTACAGAACAAGAAGTGTACATTTATAGGAGACAAGAAGCGTAGTGTCACTTGAGTTAAGATGTCACCCCGTCCTCACTTTTCACCCTCTGTTGACACTTGAAAGCGTCTGTCATGAGGAGATAGGCGGTAAGAGGGTTCGCCTATACAAAAACTTAAAGGATGAACTTTATTTTGAAGACCTCTTTTACCATATCATTTCATTAAGGGCCCTGAGAGTGTATTCCTTACCTTGAGCTCTCCACTTCAGTCAACTTTATACTCTCATTCTTCTGAACGTGACTTTTTCTTAAGTACCTGATCTCCATAGGTTCTTTTGTTCTTACCCCTGAAGGGGGGGGGGGTGCTAAGGTGGATGGATATACTTGAGAAGGAGCTCAGGGTGAAATTTTCTCTGAGCTTTAATAACGGCGTCAAAATTGGAGTAAAGAAAGAAAATACAAATGAAAGTCAATGGAGCGGAATCATGAGAGATGAGAGCTGAGGTCCATAAAAGCCAATGAGCGTAGGAGGAGAGAAGGTTTAAGGACTTTGTGAGTGGCTCTTCTTGGAGAAAGGGAAAGGAAGATGAGGAAAAGAAAGAATGACGGAGAGGGATTTAGAAAAGGAGACGGAAATGGGGGTGTGAGGACTGTTAGCCTAATCACCTGGCAATCAAGTGACGTAGATGAGGATCATCATCCTCATCATCCTCGTCCATATTCCGGTCATCTTCCTCAGGGAGAGTAAAATCTTCAGACTTGAGACGGCGGGGTGGGGGGCGTGGGGGTCTCTTTCTCTTGGTCAACTTGGCCGTTCTAGGAAGACTTCCTGTTTCAGGTGATGAGCAGGCATCTGACGTACCCAGGAAAGAAGACTCATCGAACCGGAGTGGTCCACTTCCGGTCGACTGTCCATTCGGGCTAAAGATACCCGGGATCCAACCTATCACAAAAATAAAGTAAAGTGTAAAGTGAAAGCTTAATTTTCTCAACTGAATTTCCCCTAGGAAATCGGCCCGAGTGTCAGGTTCAGCTTACTGACGAAGAATCGCTCATTCAATCACTCACATTTCGATCTCACTTTAATTTTTTACGTTTTTTTTGTAAATTTTTTGAAAGGCTTTAAGTAATTTTCAAGAGTTTTAGAAAGTTGGCTGGTCATTTTGGTAATTTGCTTTTTGGAACTATAGCGCTTTTTGCAATTTTAGGAACTTTGGGCATTTTTAAATTGTTATAGAAGGAAAATTTTCTGGAACGTTTTAAAGTTTTGAATTTTCTTTTAGATTTACGGCGTTCTTGGAATCTTTTTTTTTTTTTTTGGACTTGGAACCTTTTAGAAATTTTTGAGATTTTATAGATTTTTGGGAATTCAGGACATTTCTGGAATTCTTTTAGAAATTTAATTGGCAAATTTTTTAAAAATTTTGAACACTTTCTCACATCTTTAAGAATTCGTCACATGTAAGGAATTTTTTTTGGAAAAGCCTTTTGTGCCATTTTGGAAATTTGTACCATTTTTGAAATATTTTTTAAACATTTTGAATTATTCCTCTACATTTACAGAGCTCTAGGAATCTTCTTTTTTAAGAAATTTTGAATATTTTTGGAACCTAGAAATTCTGGACATTTTATATACTACACATATTTAGGAATTCAGGACATAGCTTGGATTTTTTCTATTAGAAATTATGAGCTTTTTTGGGAACGTTTAGGAATTCAGGAGGTTTTTGGATTTTTTTAAATATAAATTTTGGCCATTTTTCGAATTTCAAAAATGTTTGAAAATTTCCCTACAATCATGAAGTTTTTGGAAATTATTTTTAGATATTATGAACATTTTTTTCACAGGATTAAGAATTCATGCCATTTTCATAAATTTCGCTTTTAGAAATGGCGGTCTTTGGAATCTTTTAGAGATTTTAGACATTCTCCTACATTTTTAGGGATTTTGACATTTTTTGAATTTACTTCTAAGAACTTGGGACATATTTTGAAACTATGAGCATGCTTCATAAATTAACACAGAAGCATGGGCGTTTCGCACAGAAACATATGCCACCTTTCTGACAGGAAAATAAACCAAGGATTTTTTTAAAAGCGGCATTTTTCCAGTATTAATTGCCAATCATGTCTGAATCTCTCCGTCTCAATTTAAGCAACCGAATTGACAAGCTGACAACCATGCTCATCTTCTAAAGGCACTTATTTTCTCTTCATCTAATAAATCGAGCAAGAAATTATTAGATTGAGAATTGCGGCACCGCCATGTCAGCCAGTTCAAGAGAAGAAGATGAATCTCTATTTTCGATTCGGTAGAACTTTC
>JABASM010001968.1:0-12355 GCA_019776545.1 Brachystomella parvula | reverse complement strand
TGCTGAGATCTGTAGGTGACGACGGACGTCCGGACGGACATTGCATTCGCATGAATAGCGCTCGCGCTATTAATAATATTCTGCAAAAATGCTGGGAAGCAGTACGTAAGAAGTAGAAGGTGATGTAATCAAGCGAATTAAATTCTTAGTTCTACTGCGCTAATGGCGCCAAGTAGGCACACAAGCAAAATTGCATTTCGAGATTGCGTAGATTCTACTGTAAATTTCCAAATAGTAGCCGAGGTCGAGATTCACGGGAATGAATAGTAGCCGGTCCCAAGTATTAGCCGGGGTTCCTAATAAAGTTCAAAATCACGAATAGGCTTTCGTTTAAAGCCTAAAGCCGTAACAATATGGATAGTTGAATGAATGATTTTTCGGAAAATAACGTGAGTAATTCATAAAAAAGAAATAACCTTTAGCACTCGAAGCATTATACGGGTTTCCGCAGGGCCTGAAGCCTTATGCCTGTTTACTTTGGGCCACACGAAATTTCAATCTCCAATATTGTAGATGCATTTCAGTTTTCTGAAAAGTTTCTACAGCAAAAGTTGTGGTTATAGGACTTCCGCCCATCTATTTGTTCGTATTACAATTCTCTAAATTTTGATGCCAAAATCATAATTTTCGGTCAAGACATGATTTAATTAATGACGATTTACAGCAAAAGTTGTGGTTATGGGACTTCCGCCCATCTATTTGTTCGTATTACAATTCTCTAAATTTTGATGCCAAAATCATAATTTTCGGTCAAGACATGATTTAATTAATGACGATGAAAGTCAGGGTACTCGAAAAAGTCCCATGTTAAATTGAAGGGAGCCGAGGGTTACCGCCTGTCCTTTTCAAAAGAAGAAGTCAACGGGCAGGCACCAACTACGCTAGAAGAACAGTTTTCAGAGTGAGACTGTCCAAACCAATTAGAATCGAAATAAATTTTGAATTTTGAAAAAAAAATTGACATTTGAAAAAAAAAATTAAATTTTGGAAAAAATTTGAAATTTCGAGAAAAAAAATTATTAATTTTGAAAAAATTCGCTGATGCAAGAATTTGGCTTTATATAAGCTTAAGTGAAGAGATTTGTTAAAAATTTTGAAAAATTCAGAAATTTAAGCTTTGTAGTGAACTCAAAAGTATTATTCTAGCTCTTCCTCGTCTTCCCGAATAATCGTCACGTAGTTGGGGGCGGAACCCCTTGTCTAATTTTGTTGCGCGTACTGTAATTTACCCCGATCTCCCCAACTGCTCAGTATTTTACCCTCCGGATTTTGCTTTTTGTTTGAGCCGAAGAATAAACTGAACTGTGACTGAGCTCTCTGGTTTTGTTCGTTCAGACTGGAATTGAACACTCCGAAGGAGGGATTGAAATTGAAGGAACGAGCGAGCGTCGAAAGGTCAACTCTGGGTCTCCTGTAAGAAGTGATGTGAATCAGTCCTTCCTTTGTTTTTGTATCAAGTGTCGAAGGGACGTGCTAAAGATGGTGAAACTTAACCCACAGAAGTTGTTCCGTGCTATAAGTGAACCAAAGAGTCGATATGCAGGGGTCAAGGGTTCCATTGTCAGAATGCGAATACAGAATTTTGTGTAAGTAACTGCTATGACCAATGCCGGTTTGTAAGGAAGCCAGATGTTGTATTTATTCATTCTTGTATATTGTTGTGTATATTTTATTTATAACATATAATCAGGAATGCTTCATTGAAATTTCCCTTTCTTTTTTGGTTTGGTTCAACAGGACCTACCGAGACGTGGAACTTCATGCTGGTCCGAATATCAATTTAGTACTTGGTCCGAACGGTACCGGGAAGTCTACGGTTGTCTGTGCAATTTGTTTAGGTCTCGGTGGTAAAGCGAAAATTCTGAGCCGCGCTGAAAATGTAAGATCGTTTGACTTGTTTTATAGTATTTCTTTGCTTATCTCAGCTTCCTTTTTCTCTTTCGCAGGTGAAAGAGTATATTCGCCATGGAACGAAGGAAGCCAAGGTGGAGATAGAGCTGTTCAATCCTGACGGAGAAAATTACGTTGTTCAACGCACGATCACAGAGGCTCCAGGGGAAGCTCATGGAGTGAAGTCAACCTGGAGTCTTCAAGGTCGCCCAGTGAAGGAGAAGAAGGTAAGTAGTTGAAGCGTTGAAGTAAATGTACCGGTGATGATTATTCTCTCTCTATCTCTCTATGGTTCAGATAGAGGAGCTGATGCATACACTGAACATCCAGTTGAATAATTTATGCCAATTCCTACCGCAAGATCGAGTTCAAGACTTTGCTCGTATGGAGCCCGTTTCGCTCTTGAAATGCACTGAAATGGCAGTGGGGAGTGATGAATTGTCAAACAGGCACGATGACCTTGTTTCCCTCAACAGCTCTATCAAGAAAATCGAACACTCCTTGGGTAATATCGATACGACCCTTCAAACTGAGCAGCAACATAACATGAGACTCCAAACCGAAGTTCAAACATTCAAGGAACGGGAAGAGCTCAATGCCAAGATCAAAGAGCTGAAAGGGAAGCAACTTTGGATCGCCTATCAAAATGCTCTAAATGCATTTAACATTCTCAAAGAACAGGAAAATGGGCTGAAAAAGAGCAAAGAGGAAGAAGAAAGACTTATCGCACCACTGAAAAAAGCTGTTGAGCGATTGGAAGCCAGTGCAGGGAAGTTCAGGGAACAGATAAATAAACTTCGTAATAGTATTACTACCAAGACGGGTGCCTTGTCACGGGGCTACACAACAGCACGTGAGGACGCTGATACCAGTTGTAACGAAATTATGGTTGGCATCGAAGCAGACGTAAAGGAGGAGGCAGAACGAGAAGCGAAACTTTCCCAACTTCAGACCAGGATTGAAAGCTCGGAAGTTGAGTTGGAGGAAGTAGCGCGAAGTCAACCCGTTGACAGTAAGGATCTTTTTATGTTGTATCAATTTTTGTGTATAGCCTTTTCTACCATCGCTCTCTGTATTTACAGAGGATCTCGCCAAGAGAGAAATCGAGGAATGGGTGGTAAAGAAGACTGAAGTGAGTCGGCAAATCATAGAAACAAATCAACTCGATGATCAGTAAGTGTGTGAAAAGAACCTTTGAGGTACTCCCACAAAGACTTCTAGTCTAGTACTCACGCTCAATTTTTTGTTTTACAGCGATAATTCACGCAAGGCTGCTTTGCAGAGGTGTATACAAAACTCTAACATTCAGCTGCAGCAAATGGGAGATATGCGTGTATCCCGAATGACATTCCTCGAGCGCTTCTACCCGGACGTCGCCAAAACCATTCGCTTCTTTAACATCGAACAGAACCGGGCGAAGTTAAAAGGAAAGTTATGGGATCCTCCTATTCTTCATGTTTTCGTTGACGACTTGAATTACGGGTCTGTCGCGGAAAAGCACATCCGTGTGAGTGACTTGACGGCTTTCTATTGTGAGCACAAGGATGACGTGTACACTGTCTCTGATCTCGTCTACAAAGATTCACAGGCTCGTGTCTCTGTAATCCATCATGTGTGTCCAGAAGGATTCAAGAAACCACGTGCTGCCTTTACTGCTGAATTCATGAAGAAGTATAAGTTCAACCGGGTTTTGATTGATTTGATTCAAGCTCCCGACTACTACATGTCATACCTTGTACCAACATTCAAGCCAGAGTTTGTTCCAATGGGAGGAGCTGAAGTCGATCAACTCATGGGAAGAATCATGGAAGAAACGGACCTCAAAGCCTTCTACTCAGGTAATCAATTTCAGCTGCAAGTATTACAGGCAAGTAACTTATCTGCTTTTTTTAAACAGCGGAATATGCATATGCCGTCAGGACTTCATCCTACTCTCGTACTAAATTCTCAACATGTACTCACCTCAATACTCCCAGGATTTTCACGACTAAGATCAATGAAAACGAGCAAAACAAATTCCGCGAGGACATTGCTAATAATCAAATGGAAATCAGCCGTCTAGATGCAGCAATTCAAAGTCGCAGTGCGAGTCTGCGTAAACTTGAGGCTGAAAAATCAGCAATTGATGCTAAAATTAATGAAATCCGAGCCAAGGCAGAGCACTACGCAAAATTAAAATCCAGACTTAGTACAATGAAAGCTCAGGCAAAAGAACTGGAATCTCAGAAGAAGGATCTGCCAGCTTTACAGAAGCAAGCTCATGCTAAGTGTTGCGTAAGTATTTCGAAAGTTTCAAAAACTTGAATTCCTTTGGATACATTTGCTTCATTGTAATGTCCGAAATTTCCAGGAACGTCGAATTCGTCAGCTGGTATTTGTGGAGAAAGGATCCAGTTCATTGGAGGATATTGTCAACGAGGGAGTCAACCAAAGTATTGCAAGAAAGCAACTCACTTTCTTAGATAAGCTGAGCGTTCAAAAATCAAATCAGTATGAAGAAGCCAAAACAAATTTAACTGAAATTTTGGTGAGGAACTTCTTCACAGTTTTAAAAACGCTATTTAATGAAAACTATTATATGTGACTTTCAGGCGAGCCTCAGGGCAAAATCTGCTGAAGTGAAGGAACTAGCAGATGAGAGTGCAAATCATAAGAAAGAAGCTATAGAACAGTCAAAACTAAATTCGCCACCTGACGACGTGAGGCTTGGACAAGTTACTGAGGACTCCTTAAAAAGAGATCTTGGCTTAGCAACTGTCAGAGTAAGTTCAGTACTACATTTTCTAAAAGTATTTATTACTTCCCCGTTCCCCCTAACACAATATGCCTTATTTTCACAGCTCAGCTTTCTACCAGACACAAACCCTGATGTACTTCGAAAATATGAGGAGCGTCAAGCAAAAATCTCTGAGCTCCTCGGTGCACAAGGGAATAGGAAAAACGAACTGAAGAATCTGAATGAGAAGCTAGAGGAAACAAAGGCTCTATGGCTTGGTCCACTTACTGACCTCGTTGAGAGGATCAACCAGAACTTTGCTAATTTCTTTGCGTCTATGCAATGTGCGGGACAGGTCTACCTCGACACCGGAGCAGACCCAGTATGAATTTCGCATTAGATAAAATTATTCCTGTCCCCAGATTTTTAATCATGTTACGTCTCTTTTGTTTTTAGAACGACTTTTCAGGATATGGCATCAAAATTAAGACGAAGTTTCGAGCTGCTGAACAGCTGACAGAACTTTCTGGGTGGAAGCAGAGTGGTGGTGAACGGGCTATTACAACTGCGCTCTACATTCTCGCTCTTCAGGAATTGACGACAGTACCATTCCGCGTTATCGATGAAATTAATCAGGTATTCTTCCTCTTATACTTTATTAATATTTCTAGTCGCAGATACTAATTATTTGCTGTTAAGGGAATGGATGCCAAGAATGAAGCAAGATTTTTCAATCTGCTATGCTCATTGGCAGAAGGAGAGAACACACCTCAGTACTTTCTTTTGACTCCTAAGGTAAATAATATTAATCGGCCATTGTCATTGCTAAAAACAAAACTCTATGTGAAAATCATACTCCTAGATGCTGCCGGATGTGAACTATCCCGACAACGTCAAGTTCCACATTATCTTCAGCGGTCCTCATGTTCGGCTCAAGAATTTCGCCGATTCTAAAGGAATTCAATTTAGCTATGATGAAGATGAAGATCCAGCAGATTCTGAAGAAGAAGAAGAAGAAGAAGAAGAAGGATCGGAGAGACAGTCGTCCGAAGAAGAAGAGGAAGAAGAGGAGGATGCTGAACAAGTGGATTTAGCAGATGACTAACACTTTCCGCATATTCCTATCCAGAGGCGTACTCATATTCAGAAGTTTTTTTTTCATATTACAACCTCTTTTTAATTTCTAAAATGAGGTCAAGTACGAGTGCGACAGTTCATAGCTAGTACTGAAGTGTGAAGTTTGGAATAGAATCTATGTAGACTTACACGGTGGGACCTCTTCAGTTTGCCCATAGTTTACCTTTTGGATTTGGGCAAAGTTATGGGTGTGCAGAAATAAACTTAATTAAAAATAATTATAACTAGTGAAGTTTTATTCGCACTGACAAAACTGACGATAGTTGAACTTATACAACCCTCCTTTCTTTTCAGCCCCGACGAGTATAGGCGCAGGACGAGTACACTACTAGCAACACCGATGAGCTAACAATGTTGGTTGAGAAATTAAAACCCTTGACTTGACAACCATTCGGAAGTTCCTGCCTAGATTTTGGAAACAATTCAGAGAGCAGAAAAGCACAAGGAAGCAATGGAAAATCAAGATTTGGCTTCATAAAGGAGATCATGCATCTCACGCTCCTCAAAATTTCTAGTGGCTATTAGTAATTCGAAAACTTAAAATGGTTCCAGGGAACTCAGCATCTTTACTGCCTCCACCGACGCGCTTCGCCGACAAAGCGGAAGTGAAGCCTTCTTGGCGAACATTCGTTGTTCCAAAAAAGATTCTGGTTGACGCATCCACTCAGGCCAGTGTCCTTCAGGTAAAGCTTTTTATGCGTCCATTAAGATAAAATATAGCAAAGCGTGGCTCAATTCATTATCCATTCCGCTAAAAATTACGAGCTTCAACATCTTCTTTCTTGTTGTGATGCCTCAGCTCCGAGCGGACACAGAGTCTGCAGACGTAGTACGTAGAGAGCCAAATCACAGGAAAGCCAAGCGCTTTGAACTCGAGAGCAACGGACTGGTTAAAGCGAAGCCAGGTTCGGAGAAGCATCTTCGCTTTGAAAGAGGGAAGGAAATTGAACACAAGGGCAAGGGTCGACGATCTAGGAACCGACTGAATGTTTTTCGCCATGAAGGAGCTCACGTCAAGTTTATTCTACGAGATACAAGCAGGAGAAGCTCCCGTCCATTACCTAGTAGATTCTGGTTTTGAAATCTGCAGAACACAAGCGAACTATTTAATAAATTTTTTCGTTGAAATTAAGTTTGAGGAGCTGAGAAAAATGGCTCTGATTTATAGTAGGATCCATCTATACTAAAAGGAGAAAAATATGATTTAATAGACGGTTCCGCTTCTTTTAGAAAATGTCAAAAATAATCACAACAGTTCCTGCCTCACAAAAAGATGAGTCGGAGCCTCAATCCAGTCTCGCGGGGCAAGGAATTCCAAGCTTAAAGAAAAGTTCGTCCACTTTGTCCATGATTTCTGAGAAGAGTCTTTTTGGGTTCCTGAGACCATTTAGACGAACGACGCGACGAGAGTAATACTCAAGAATAGGATTCGTTCGCTGATCAAAGCTTAAGCACCGTGCCACCATTGTTTCACAGAGTAAACTAGGATTTCCGTTCCCAGGCATATCAGGTATCATCCGTGGCCACCACCAGTAAAATGGAAGCTCGATATAAATTACCATAGAGAAGCCAGTTATCTTTATACAAAGAAATATTAAGAACTTCTCAATACGGTTGGGCTAGTAGACACTCACGTATTCTTCGAAGTCTTTGACCTGAAATAAAAAAGGGAAACTAGGCTGCTTGTCATGACCAGGCCGCGACCAGGCCGCACTTCTGATAGCCCCGGAGCTAAGGTTCCCAAATCAAAAGCTAACCTGCTGCAGATTCCTTGGGTAACCTTCGAGTATGAACCCACAGCATTCATAGAGATGTTCCACCATTTCTTTTCTTATGAGGGCCAGGGCAATGCGACGTGGGACCAGAGATGGTTCCTTACCAAGCATGAGGTCTGTCAGGATGCATCCAATTGGAGTGCCGAGCATCACTTCATCCCGGACCAGACGAATAAAATCAATGTGATAGAAATGATATCTTTTTCCCATTCTGGAAATCTGGAGTCCTTTTCCGGATCGGGGTTTTCCGACAAATAGGATAATTGGGCTTCGCATATTCTTCAAGGCTGCATCAATCTAAGGCACAATACAAACATTACATTTAATTAAAAGCCTATCATTTTGACAGAGCCTATCATTTTGACAGAGCCTTTCTCCTTGGGATTTTATTCATGAAAAAACGGGCGAGAGGATTACTCTTTAAAATTGCAATATATAAGTTCATTGAGTCTTTAGCAAGCATTTTATTTATACCTCTTCCTCTCCTTTCGGTAAAGGTTTGAACAGGGTGCCACCCATTTTCCAAATTCTAATTCCTATACAATAATTTTTAAAATTTGTAGTGTCGAAATAGTCGTTAGTCGCTACCTGGAACAGCAGGTTGAATGCTATTTGCTGTTGGGATGACGACGCGGCCAAGAGGGAGGAGTGAGAAAAGGATATATTTCAGAAATATACAGGGTGGATAGGATGAAGTGACACCCACTTTCTCCAATCTCATGTTAACTCCCATAAGAAAACTTTCTCCGGTGTCACTTTATCCTATCCACCCTGTAGTATACTTAGGGACGGAGGGGTCTAGTGATGACTTGAAGCAAGTATTTCATTAGAATTTATTAAACGGAAAATTTTAGGGAATTTTCAAGAAAGAAATCGAATTTTAGTCCTCTTCGTCGCTGTCCGTACGTTTATCCCATGGCTGGTCTCCCAGATTCAAACAAACTGAAATAACAATGCTGACAACATTAACTTTGATGTAGAATCGAAGAAATATAATAAGGGAGAAAATATAGGCAATGACTATAGCGGACGCGAGGGCAGGGTAGGAGCAACTCCTTTGACACATGACGACGAAGGAGTGCAGGAAAACCACGGTGAATTGGATCTGAAGGAATTGAGAAAAGATGAGCATTTTTCCTCAATGGCTGCCGTTCCCTGAATCAGCTTACAGTTTGGAACGTGTACATGGCCTGCTGGAAATTATAGCGCTTCCGAGGTAAGTGCTTGTGCTGCTGATGATAAAAGAAAAACAGACTACCGGTCAAAAGGTTGACGATGACTGGAAAAACGGCTAGAACAGAGAACAGGAACGAATTGAATCAATAAATACTAAAATAAATTTTTAGCTATGGCCTTACTGCTTCCCCCCGGTAGATATTTTACTCCTAACCAAGAAACAAATACGAGGGATGCATGATGGTAGACTTGTAGCTGACTGATCCAGAACCGAGTTATCATGATGATGGGAGCGTCTAATAGGTCAGTACACTTGACAACATGATACCACCAAAGGCAGCGCATCAACTAAAATTTTTTTTCGGATTAAGTCAAAGATACTCAAATTAAATTAGCAATTGTAAGTCATACACCTTTTTAGCGTAGTTCCTCCCCGCATCATCGATAGTCGGACTAGGCTCACAAAATATGCTATACCCAGACTGATAAGCGTAATAAACCAACTGGAGTACCAAAAATCCAGTAAAAAATATTTTAAAAAAGTGGATACGGTGCTTAAAATGGAATTGATTTCCTCACGAATCCAGCAAGCACGATTGAAGCGTAGACTCGAAAAGCAGTGAAGCCATGCAAACACCCCTCTAAAGCATCAGTATAGCGCCTCAGAAACCGATTAACTGGTCCGGCGTTTACCGCCAGTGGACTGAACCAACAAAATAGGAGATACGCCGTAATCATAGCACATGGATAATAAATGGATGACATGAGGAAGACGCCTTCAGAGAGTGGATCTAAAATAAAAAACAAATAGCAGATCGACCGAAGTTGAAACAAATCGTTCTGAGCTGAAATTAACGTACTGGACTGAAATCCCAAAGCATATTTCCCACTCTCTTCCATGCTGCTCCCCAAGGTCGTCCCCTCGCTTTGGAATATCCAAAGACGACTCAAAACTTTAAAAAATCAAGTTGACAGACTCCTTATTCATAATTGTCCCACCCCAGAAACCTCTTAGGTACTCCTTTTTAGCCCGTTCCCGTTGTAACAGGCTACAAAAAAGTGAACCAGTTTGTTGTCTTGACGCTTGACAAATACATTTATTCAGCTCGAGAGCTTAAGCTGACTGGGTTTGATAAGAAGAGAATATTGGTATTGTAGAAAATCAGGCAAATTATTTTACTTATCAACATCATCCTCAGGCAGGGTCTTGCCGGTCATCTTGCATAAGCTGGATACGATTACTTCTTTCCAGATTTCTTGATCCCACCACCAGCTAGAGAAACAAGGAGGATTGAGACAAGTTTAAAGCCTTGGTATCCTTGGCATATTACTTAAAATGTCCAACTTACACAACGGTCCTTTCTGAGCGGCCTTTGTCTTCATTTCCTCCAGTTTCTTCTGTTCTTCTCTTTGCTTCTGCTTCAAGGCAATATCATCCTGTCAAAAATAATTTTGAGTTTATATTTCAGCGACAGCAGCGAGTGAGACTTCATTGCTCTATATAACAAAACTTCAAACCTAGAAAATCGTCTATATACTTACATCATCCAAATCCTTGACATCCTTCTTCGGAGCTTTGAGCGGCTTCTTCTTACCTCCTGAAAACAAGGAATAATTCAATAATTAAGATGCCTAATTCAGGTCTCATCCATCGTCTACGATGTAAATGGTCAATGTAGAGTTAGGGTTAGGGTGCCGTCTGTGCATCACGACATTCACACCACACCGCTCAACAAGGAGGGCTTGAGTTGATGGGTGTGGTACTACCCCCAAGCCCCAAGCAAGCGGTCAATGTGAAATAGTCCAAGGGGTCTAGGGAGGAGGGGGTGGGGGGTTGAAAAGAGCGGAACGCTGCTTTCTAACGCTGGAAGTGTATCTGAAGACAAAAGAATGCAGATAACTCACCATCGCGGCTCGACATGGCCAAGACACACGGTATAAGTAAGGCTGACTAAAAAATGCCGGAAGACAAGATTATGGAAACGACCCCTAGGACCTCCGCAGAACACTTCAAGCAATTAAGGGTGAGATAATGACGAAGAGTGGTACTTGGCTCCTTATAGGATTTTGAGGGACGGACAACTGACAGAAGACCCTTCTAATTCTGGATTTCGCCTGTTTTCTTCTGTTCTGTTATTCCATGGAATGGATGAAGCAGAGTGCATTCAAAAACTCCCATCAATTTACCTCACAAGTAAGTGGGAAGGAGCACATTTTCGCATGGGAAAAAATTAGAGAAAAAAGCCAATGGAGATTTGGATGCAATAAGGAATTAATAGTACGAGTAGAAAACCAAAAAATAATGAAGGAAGGTAAAACTAACTAAAAGCAGTATGGGATTCATTTCCATTCAAAAGCAATTAAAAAATTCAGCTGACTCCTCAGTTGGATTGGTCATTACACCCAGATCTGGAGATTGTATAAGTAAGCCCTTGCCTTTCCTTGGGTAGTAGTGGTGGGTAGTAGAGGACTATAGGTTATTTTTAAATGGGGTTTTTTTATAAGTAAAGTGGGGTTAAATTGGATGAGGGGTAAAACGTGCTTTTGGTTGATGTGAAGTGAGTGGCAGGAGAAAAGGAAGAAAAAGAGGAGCTTCACTTCTTACACTTTCTCTTCCCGGTTCTATTCTTCGGCAGGATGGACGCTCAACATCAGCGTAATTTATCTACAGAAACGCTCCTCTCAGAGTCTCTCAGCGATTTAAGTTTAGAAGAATCCGAAGACGCTCTTCACAGCAAGATCATCTCCCCACAGTCTTCCTGTAAGGGAGACTCTGACTACTTCATCGATGAATCCTTCAAAATTAGTAAGAATCTCATTTTTATTGTTTTCTAAATATTTTCACAACCATTCATGAATCATGAGGAGATGCTGATATAGTGGCGCGGAGGGAAGCGTGTAGCGCATATTCTCCTCGAGAAGCGGGTAACCAGTGGGAGGGGCAAGAGATTTTTGACCTTTTTCGGGGATGTCAAGAGGGAACGGGTACGCTCAGTTTTACTATACCGTGATTGAGACATTTTAGGCGCGATATCATATAGCAAGAGTTGTAATAATTTTTTGCACATATAAATTATGTGACATAATGCGCAGTATTGAAGGTCAAGCTCAATAACAACTGAAAGCAGGTGGGCTTTGATGAGGTTAATGCCCGCCCATCTTTAGCTGATACCGTGAAATACCGAAAATCGGATTCATGTTCTCGTCTTACCGTTGGCCAGCTTTCCTAGTTCTTTATTTTAAAGGCCAAGTTTACCAGGTTGATTGAGGTTAAAGGTTAAGATTTCTTATGGAATTTAATAAAAGGGGATATTTCTGGTTTTTATCTATAGGTAGGTGATGGGCATAAGTGACATGGTTATCCCATACACATTTATTTGATCTTTTAGATTTAAAAGTATTTGTCCTACCTTGAACTTAGAGTCTTTATCATAATAGAGGTTAAGTCCCTTCCGATCATGTGAAGGTAAAGGGTTAAATAATGAGGAGAAAAGCAGAAGGCGTTTTCTTGGCACCATATAAGATCCATCATAAAAACTGATAGAAATGATAATTTTTAAAATAGGGTCTGGGTCACGTGCTTAAGCCCGCCGGAGGGAGGAATGTAGAAGGGATTAATTCTTAATTGAGGTGTCTCCATGTCCCTTCCGGTTTTGGTCCA